>JBBPBX010023614.1:19583-40388 GCA_038048925.1 Garcialebias charrua | reverse complement strand
TCCCATAAAAAATTAACTACAGTCTCCTCCAGAGTCTCTAGTTCTTCCTGTGGTGCATCCTCAGTTGGGCCAGTGTTAGTGAGAGCATGTTTATATGTCCGACACTTACTAACATCAAGTCCTGTGATCACCACGTTGTTTTTTTTTGTGTATTTTTCCATGTCATCTATTTTTTTTCCAGTTCAGCTATTTTATTGTCTTTGCTAATTATCAGATCTTTCAGTTGTCTTATTTCATCAACCAGACTGGCCTGTGAATCAATTTTTGCTGATAATTTTGATAGTTTTTCACTTATAGAGTTTAGTGATTTTTTAAAGTCTTGCATTTCTGTTGAGTTGTTTCCCTCCGACTCTGGTGACTTTTGTCCACCTTTTTTCGTCATTTTCGTCATTACTTACAGAGTTTGTAGTCTAGTGGCAGCAGGTCTCTGGTTGATGGTTTGTTTACTGAACCACGTGGCCCTTCCACGAGGCTCACAGGCCTAACGATGGTGGCTGTGGCCCAGTGCCCAGATCAGCGGTTAGTTCAGAACTCACGGTCTCAGCAGTCTGCAGCAGTCAGATTTATTAAGAGGTTGGCTCACTAGCCTGGCTTAGACGGCGGTCCTCCGGTTTGCACACGGTGTTGGGCCTCCAACAGTCGCAGCAGCTCCGGTGTTATTAGAACAGAACTCACGGTTTCAGCAGCCTGCAGCAATCAGCTCCATCATCCGAAGAGGCTTTGCTCACTAGATCCGATGCAGCTCAGTCAGTACAGCACGCAGCTCCAATAGCTCCGACACCAGCCCGGTCCCATGCGGTGGTCCCCTGGCTCGCCCACGGCGCTCGGCCCAGCTCGAAGCCCCAGGTGGCGTCCACGGCTCCCGGCCCACTCGCGGCGGCTGGTCCAGCTCGAAGCCCCAGGTGGCGTTCACGGCTCCCGGCCCACTCGCGGCGGCTGGTCCAGCTCGAAGCCCCAGGTCGCGTTCACGGCTCCCGGCCCACTCGCGTTAGCTTTTATCAGCAGCACATGAGTAGCGTTAGCTTGTAGCCCGTAGTCTCCACTCCCAGCTTTGTTGTTTTCTTTCGCTGCAACAAAGCACCTCCAGCGTGCCGACTCGCGTTTCTTCGTAACAACCAGTGTATTTTCCGGTTTATTTGTTAACGAAGCCCGCAGCTCTGCAGCTCCGGCACCCGGTTACGGTGATCCCGCTCGGTTAGCTTTGATTAGCCCGGTTTGTAGCTACGCTAGGCTAACTCTTGGCAAAAACTCACGGACACGTTGGCTTGTAGATTCATAATTCTGGATCGCATGTTCCAGTCCAATTTCCGCAGCTTTTTCAGCACTCCTCTCTGCACATCTAGCGCAAAAAATCATCTAAATCTTCACAGTCATCCATCTCACTTCCTCGTTGAAAGTATCCTAGAGAGTGTTTGAGAGTTTGAAACAGTAATCCATGCCTTTATTTAATCCCGGCTGGATTACTGTAATTCTCTCTATCTTGGAGTCAGCCAGTCCTCACTTGCATGTCTGCAGCTGGTGCAAAATGCTGCCGCACGTCTTTTAACTGGAACACGCAAAAGAGAGCACATCACACCTGTCCTGGCTTCTCTCCACTGGCTGCCCGTGTATTTTAGAGTTCATTTTAAAATACTTGTTTGCTTTTAAGGTTTTAAACAGCCTTGCCCCCACTTATTTGACAGAGCTTCTACACCATTAAGGCCCCCCATAGCTCTGCGTTCGGCCGTACGCCGCTCTACGCGCGCGTTCTGTGCGTGCGCGTTCACCCGCACAGCTCTGCGTTCGTTCTCGCGTTTTCGCTTCAAATTCTTGACGTTATTTGAGCAGCCACAGCGCAGAGCGTTCGCCGATTGGTCATTTGCTAACACGCCTACTGAATTGATTGACAGGTCGGGGGGAGGGGAAAAAAGGCGAGCCGGCACTTCACACAGCTTCAGCCGCAGCAGTGTTCTGTGTTTATATCTTATTAAAAAGTTCTAAAAAATAAATAAATAACAGGGAGCGCTGGTCCTGCAGCCCACAGCCCACCAGGAAATCTGCAGAACCTCGCGCAGCCACGTTGGACCAGAGTTTAATTCGCTCGTGACAAATTCATTCATTTCCTCATCATTTCAGTCATGGAGTCAGCGGAGGAGGAAGCGATCACTTGACTTTTGGCAAAACTTTTGGCAAAAAACAAAAGAAAAGGCCAGATCAGGGATGAAGAAGGGGAATTTAATACATTTGTGTCGCATACAAAACAGTCCGGCGCGGGCAGTTTATTGTGCGACAACGCGTTTGCGTACGCGGTCGTAAAATTTGAGCTTGGCGCGTACATGGTACACTTGTGCCTCTGCGCACGGACGGCATACGGACGGCGTACGGCCGAACGCAGAGCTATGAGGGGGCCTTTACATTCCACCTCGGTCACTCAGGTCTGCTGACCAGGTGCTTCTATTAACCTTTATTTAACCATGCAAATCCCACTGAGATCAGAGATGTTCTTTGCAAGGGAGGCCTGGGCCTGAAGGCAGTCTAACATGCATGTTTTTGGTCTGTGGGAGGAAACCGGAGTACTTGGAGAAAACCCATGCAAGCACGAGAAGACGATGTAAACGCCACACAAAGACCCCAGCTCCAACCGGGATTGAACCCAGGACCTTCTTGCTGTGAGGCAACAGTGCTAACCACTGAGCCATCATGCTGGTCATTCCCAAGAATAAGCAGAAGCTTGGAGGAGACAGGGCCTTCTCTGTTAGTGGCCCTAAGTTATGGAAGGCTCTGCCTTTACACATTCAACAGGCCCCTCACTGTCCATTTTTAAAACTTTTTTGAAAACTCATCTCTACTCAGCGGCCTTCAACCAACTGAGACTTGATTTTACTTTATTTTTATTGGCATTGATTTTATCTGTTTAACTCATTTTATTGTGTTTTAAATTGAGTTTTTAATTCATTGTGTGCTTGGCTTTGTAGCTTTGTTTTAATGTTTTCTTTTATCTTGTTTTTAACTGTGTTGTTGTGGCTACTGTTGAAGTGCTTTATAAATAACATTGATGACGATGATGATGAATACTTCCGGGTCACATGGATCGCCGTTGAATAAGCTATATTAAGGAAAATGTACTGGAAATAATTACTTGATATTAACAAAATATATTTATGAAACCTACCATATTTATTTATATTAAAAGATTTATTTCTATAAATTGATTAGTTTTTCTAGAGAATTTTATAAATTAGTTTATAAATAAGAACCATCTTACTTTATCCTGATGCATGCTCAATAATCCAGGTAGAACAATCTTAAAAAGTTATTTCTGGTCCTCTGGACATTCAAAAACAAAAACAAAACAAACAAAAAATATTGTAGAAATGTTTACATTTTTTTGTTTTGTTTTTTTTAAATGTCCAGAGGACCCAAAATAACTTTTTTTTTTTTAAGATATCTTAATTTACTTAGGAAAGTATGTGCTCTACTTCCGCCGATCTTCATGTTGCTAATTTACGCCACTCGTATTTCTATTAAAAATCATTTGATATATTTATGTCATTGGTTAAAATGATATGCAACTTCACCACTGAGCGGTGCAGTTTCACCATGGAAATGATTCATTCCGTTTCTTGCAGGGTTTTTCCTCATTCAGCCCATGTTAAGGTCAAGTCTCAAAGCAGCCTGCGCAACATGAAGCTCGGTGGAGACAGATCACCACTCAGTGGTGAACAGGGGTGGTCGGCCAGTAGGGGGCGCTAGGTGCCACCCTTCTGAAACTACAGTATTCACCATTTTACATATGACTTAAAACAATTTTTTAATAAAATAAAATACAAATATTTCAAGTATATAAATATATATATTCCAACTGCTCTTGTTAAAGCTACTCTTCCCTCTCTGTCCCCTTTCATCACAGATATTATACATTCTTCCCTTACCACTGGTGTTGTTCCCCTTGCTCTCAAAACAACTGCTGTAACTCCAATACTCAAAAAAACCTGGTTTAGATCCAAATAATCTTCGCCCCATTTCAAATCTTCTATTCATCTCCAAAAGTCTTGAAAAACAGTAGCTGCTCAACTTCATGCTCATCTTGCAATAATTTATATTAACAATTTCAGTCTGGTTTCCGTCCGCTCCACAGTACTGAAACAGCACTCATTAAAATCCCCAATGACCTTCTCCTTGTTGCTGACTCTGGTTTATTATCCATACTCCTTCTGCTTGATCCGACTGCAGCCTTTGACACAACATTCTTCTGGACAGACTTTCCTCTCTTGGCATTGTAAATACACCTCTCACTACCTTTCAGGGCGCACTCAGTTTGTTCAGTTAAAATCATCCACGTCTCATCCTGTTTCTGTTACCTCAGGTGTTCCACAGGGCTCAGTCTTGGGACCCTTGTTGTTTATCATTTACCTTCTCCCCATTGGTTTCATTTTTTGCAAACATTATACTGTATTCAGTTTCACTGCTACGCGGATGACACCCAACTCTCTCTCTCATCCAAACCTAATTCTACACTTTCACCTTCATCCCTCACTGATAGTCTGCTTCAAATAAAACACTGGTTCACTTTAAACTTTCTTAAACTAAATTGCAATAAAAAAGAACTTTTAATTGGCACTAAATCAATACTAAACAAACTTCCTAGCTTCTCCATTGTGGTTGCTAACTCTTCCATCTTTCCCTTCCATCAGGTTAAGAGTCTGGGTGTCATCCTTGATAGCACCCTCTCCTTCTCCTCCCATGTCAATATCACTCGGTCAGCCTACTTTCATCTTCGAAACATTAATCGTCTTCGTCCTTCCCTCACTCCTCACTCCACTGCTGTTCTGGTCCACAGTCTGGTCACCTCCCGTTTAGATTAATGTAATTCTTTTCCTTTTAGCCTACCTCAGAAAACCCTGCTTAAATTACAACTGGTCCAAAATTCAGCTGCCCGTATCATTACACGGACCCCCTCAATCCATCACATCACACCTGTTTTACAACAGCTTCATTAGCTTCCCATCCCATATCACATCAATTACAAAATACTCCTTACATTCAAAGCTGTCCACAACATCTCTCCTACATACCTTTCGGCCCTTGTTCACATTGCTACACCTGCTCGAATTCTCGGATCCTCTTCTTCTATTCAGCTCATTGTTCCCATTGCCCGTCTTGTTACTATGGGGAGCAGAGCATTCTGCTGCTCTGCTCCCCAGCTCTGGAACTCACTCCCACCCGATATTCACAACACAGACTCATTGCCACATTTCAAATTTTAACTCAAAACTCATCTGTTTAAAGTAGCTAGCACTATGATTGCAATGGCATTGTCCTATTTTAATTCTATTTTACTTGTTTTTACTGTGTTTATAATATTGTTTGTTTTTATGATTGACAATGTAAAGTGACCTTGATTGTCAAGAAATGTGCCTACAAATAAAATGTATTATTTTTTTTAGTTGTGTAGGATAAATATTTTATAGGTGATGAGTTATATCGTTTGTCTCAAAAAACGTTTTCTGATTGGTGACGTATTTCCGGTCCTGGGGGCCATGGATTTGCTATTTCATGGCGTCAACAAATCCCCAAAAAGTTGGAACAAGTCCATTTTTACCACTGTGTGGCATCCCCCATGTCTTTTATCCCGCACATTAAAAATGTTACTAGAACTGCCTTCTTCCACCTGCGTACTATCACTAAAATTGGAAACATCTCATCTAAAAATTATGCATAAAAACTGGTTCATGTATTCGTCATGTCCTCCCACAGGACATCATCTTGGCAGTGCTGGAGTTATTCAGTGTTTGGAGAGTAAGCTTAAATCAGTTGGCTGAGTCGCAACTTACAAACCGGATTCCAAAAAAGTTGGGACACTAAACAAATTGTGAATAAAAACTTAATGCAATGATGTGGCGATGGCAAATGTCAATATTTTATTCGTAATAGAACATAGATGACAGATCAAAAGTTTAATCTGAGTAAATGTAACATTTTAAAGGAAAAATATGTTCATTCAAAATTTCAGTGTCAACAAATCCCAAAAAAGTTGGGACAAGTAGCAATAAGTGGCAGGAAAAAGGAAATTGGGCATATAACGAACAGCTGGAAGACCAATTAACACTAATTAGGTCAATTGACAACATGATGTCTCTCAGAAGCCACGATGGTATGAGGATCACCAATTCCACCATTGTTGCACAGAAAGATAGTGCAGCAATAACAGAATGGTGTTACCCAGCGTAAAATAGCATAGACCTATAAGTTATCATCATCAACCGTGCATAACATCATCAAAAGATTCAGAGAATCTGGAACAATCGCTGTGCGTAAGGGTCAAGGCCGTACTGGATGCTCGTGATCTCCGGGCCCTTAAACGTCACTGCACCTCAAACAGGAATGCCACTGTCAAGGAAATAACAGAATGGGCTCAGGAATACTTCCAGAAAGCATTGTCAGTGAACACAATCCACCGTGCCATCCGCCGTTGCCAGCTGAAACTCTACAGTGCAAAGAGGAAGCCATTTCTAAGCAAGCTCAGACGTTTGCACTGGGCCAGGGGTCATTTAAAATGGAGTGTGGCAAAATGGAAGACTGTTCTGTGGTCAGATGAGTCACAATTTGAAGTTCTTTATGGAACACTGGGACGCCATGTCATCCGGACCAGAGAGGACAAGGATAGCCCAAGTTGTTATCAACGCTCCGTTCAGAAGCCTGCATCACTGATGGTATGGGGTTGCATGAGCGCTTGTGGCATGGGCAGCTTGCATGTCTGGAAAGGCACCATTAATGCAGAGAACTATGTTCAGGTTCTAGAACAACATATGCTCCATCTAGACGTCATCTCTTTCAGGGAAGACCCTGCATTTTTCAACAAGATAATGCCAGACCACATTCTGCAGCAATCACAACATCATGGCTACGTAGGAGAAGGATCCAGGTACTGAAATGTCCAGCCTGCAGTCCAGATCTTTCACCTATAGAGAACATTTGGTGCATCATAAAGAGGAAGGTGCAACAAAGAAGGCCCAAGACGATTGAACAGTTAGAGGCCTGTATTAGACATGAATGGGAGAGCATTCCTATTTCTAAACTTGAGAAACTGGTCTCCTCTGTCCCCAGACGTCTGTTGAGTGTTGTAAGAAGAAGGGGGGATGCCACACAGTGGTAAAAATGGACTTGTCCCAACTTTTTTGGGATTTGTTGACGCCATGAAATTTTGAAAACATATTTTTCCCTTAAAATGATACATTCTCTCAGTTTAAACTTTTGATCTGTGATTTGTGTTCTATTCTGAATAAAATATTAGATGTTGGCACCTCCACATCATTGCATTCAGTTTTTATTCACAATTTGTTTAAGTGTCTCCAACTTTTTGGGAATCCGGTTTGTATAATCCATACCAACTTATTTTTATACTTCTTGTATTTCTCGTCTGCTTCTTTTGTTTTTAGTTTTATTAAGCATGAGTACAAGTAGTTCTTTTTACAACAATTTCTTAATCCTTTGGTCATCCATGGTTTATCAACATCTATTTTTGTATAATTTTTTGGCACACAATTTTTTTTCAAACAGAACTCCCAAAATATTCATAAATACATCATATGCACAGTTTACATTGTCAACATACACATCCCTCCAATTTTGTTTTCGTAAGTCCTCTGTTAAATTATCCTAAGCTTTTTCAGATGAGTTTATTTTTTTTCTCTTTTTTGTTTCTCGTTTTATATTGTTTGGTCATTTTTGTAAATTGTGAAAACCGGTAAGTGGTCACTAACGTCAGTAATCAAAATACCACCCATTATCTCGTTTGTTCTATTTGTAAAAATGTTATCATTTATTGTGGCACTGAGTTGTAACTGGTAGGTTTTGATATTAGTGGATAAAGATTTAAACTATGCATAGAGTTTATAAATGTACTTGTATTATTTGAGTCTTTTTTATTTCCCAAATCAATATTGAAGTCTCCACATAAAAAACTGTTTTGTTTAAACTCTTTTCTAGCAGACCCGTGATTTGATCTGTGAATTGCTCTATACTGTATTTGAATCAGGTGATCAATATACCGTAGGCTACACAACTTAATATATTTTTAGAATTCTTAGTCATTTCAATTATTATTTCCATAATATTGTCTACTATTACTGACATGTTTGTTTTTTTACATTTTATTTCCTTGTTTAGAAGTAGAGCTACTCCTCCACCTTATTTTTTGTTCATATAATAAAGTTCATATCCTTCAATGTTAACATTATTTATATTTTCGTCATCCAACCATGTTTCTGAAACTAAATAATGCATATTTAATTGGATTTATGATAACTGGTTCCTGCTTTTTGGATTCAGCTGGTTCCTGGTCCATCAACATAAAAGGAAGACGTCGGCAGCAAATCTGGACCTGGTCAGGCTGCCTGCCTTGTGCCCCTTTTCCACTCGCTCGGCGCAGAGCGGATCAGTCTGGTCCGGTCTGGTTCAATTCGGATCGGCTCACATGTAGCTCTGTCTCCATTCACTTCTGTAGCCCTTCGGTGGGCGGGGTGTCGGATCCTACTCTCTCACACGTGGTGGAGGTAGTGTTCCCTTAACTATTTTCTTTTGCCATGATATCTATTATGTTCGAGCTCCAACAATACGATCAGCTACGCTTCGGTTTGGTGCGGGCGAGGACAAGCTCAGATGGAGGATCTGTTGTTGTTCTGAAAAGACCCACAATGCACCTTTCCCCTCCAAACAGCCTCCTCCCCCGACCAATCAGTGACCGACAGTCCATGCGCGTAGCGAGGGGGGGTTCGAACGAACCGCCCACTTTGCCTATGAAGTCCCATCTAGGGATTTTATGAGGGGCAGTTTGTTTAAAGGAGAAGTTGACCAGGATGAAGCAACACGCCTCAGTAGCTCACTGGAAACGCGTTGGGTTGCCGCTCCAAACCTTATGGGTTCCCACATGGTTGAACTTTTTTCTTGTGTTTTTTTAATTATTTATTAATTCCAGATTAAAAAAACAAGAAAACTATTTACAAAACAACAAGAAATAAAACAATACATGAAATGAAAGGAAGCAGAAGAAGAAAATAATATATCTGCCCCTTCTCAAACAATTGTTTTTTTCAAACACTCGATTCAAACAACTTATTTTACGTTTGTCTTTTATTGGATTTAAAAAAAGGAGTTAATATGCTTGTGGTTAACACATTCTTCTTTTTTTATCCAATAAAAGACAAACGTAAAATAAGTTGTTTGAATCGAGTGTTTGAAAACAAACATTTGTTTGAGAAGGGGCAGATATATTAAGGTTATTTTCTTCTTCTGCTTCCTTTCATGTCATGTATCGTTTTATTTCTTGTTGTTTTGTAAATAGTTTTCTTGTGTTTTTTTAATCTGGAATGAATAAATAATCTAAAAAAATAAAATAAATATAAGTTATACCAAGTGGGAATCAAACCCACTTGGTCTAGATGTTTGTTTATTACATTTGTTCATTTTTTTTAACAAAAGAAACAATACAAGACAATCTCATAAATGATACATGTAGTGTACAAAATAAATAAAAAAGGTAGCAGAAAGAAGAATAAATATTATATCTGCCCCTTACTTCCAACAATCAGATTAAACAACAATAATCAACCATGTAAACAATAATAATCTTCAACCAACTTTTTCCAACAATCAGATTAAACAATAATAATCTTCAACCAACAGTACAAAATGACTAACTCTTTCTAATTTTCTAACTAATACAATACACATTACGCTATTTCATATATATATTTTTAACACATTTGTTTTGATCATTTTCTTAAATGTAAACATTGACTTGGCATTTTTAACTACATTCTCCAAGCCATTCCATAATCTAATTCCCTGGATTGAGGTAGAACGTCCCTTCAAACTAGTTCTGAATTGTGGTTTTACAAACAACTCTGTCCCCTTAAGATTATAACAACTTTGTCTTTTAACAAAGTGCATTTGGATATTTAAAGGTAATGCATTATTTTGAGCCCTATACATAACTGATAAAATATTATAGTCTACCAAATCATGGAACTTCAATAACTTTAGTTGATAAAATAATGTACTTGATGGATGACGGTAATGTTTTCTAGTGATAATTCTTACAGCTCTTTTCTGTAATACAAAAATAGGCTTTGTGATTGTTTTACACGCTTTCCCCCAAACATCAATACAATAGATTAAGTGTGGAACAATGATTGTGTTATACAACAAATACAGAGCTTTATCATTCAATAGGTCTCTGACTTTGTACAGTACTGCAATCGATTTAGCTATTTTTATTCTTACAGAATTTATGTGTTGTTTCCATGTCAGTTTGTCATCAATGATAACACCCAAAAACTTCACCTCACTCACTCTACAAATCTCAACATCCTCAATTTTGAGTGGAACATCAACAGTTTTCTTTTTATTACCGAATATCATGTAATTAGTTTTTTCTAGATTTAATGATAATTTATTTATTTTAAACCAAGTTTGTATCTTGACAAATTCTGTCTTTATCAATTCCAACATTTGTTCTATATCTTCACCTAAACAGAAAAAAGTGGTATCATCAGCAAAAAGTACACATTTAAGGAGTCCTGACACATTTACCAAGTCATTCACATATAAAATAAAAAGCTTTGGTCCAAAGTAATAATAGATAAGGTTTGGAGCGGCAACCCAACGCGTTTCCAGTGAGCTACTGAGGCGTGTTCATCTTTCAAGGTCCACATTTCTTTTAAACGAACCGCCCCTCATAAAATTCTGGCTACGCCCCTGTGTTTATGACGTGAAGGACGGCGCGCTTACAGCTCGCCTGAACCCTGCTCTGACATCAGTCCGGAATCGCGGTGCGGCACGGCTCATATGTGAGGTGGAAAATGCGTCCAGCTCGCTTTTGGCATGCATATGTTGCGCAATAACCGACCCGAACCAGCAAGTGGAAATGGGGCATTACATGATGGCTTGGTTCATGTCTCGAGAACCCAGAGTTTTGGCTGAATGGATTAGATGGAGGATTTTCTATGGCACGTTCCATTTGTTTGGTCATTTTAATTTGGACATTTTGGAAGCGAGTGGACCGACACAGACTGAAGGTAGATGTCATTAAAGTTCTGCCTGTTCCCAAAACAATTGTGTTTATCTGACATTTGGCTCCCCGACTGGCCTTGACAGGCCGTCTTATCTCAACACGCCTGTAGAAGTTTTGTAAACTTGATACGCTCACCCTTCCCAAACCTGCTACTGAGGAATCCCACAGATTTTTCAGAGGAGCCCAGCTGAATAAACACCATTTCAGAACTTTCGCCTCTGGCCGTCCTCGGCAGATCTCACTTGTAAATGAGTCTTCGAGGCTCAATGTGACTTATCTGTTTAAATAAAGGTTTGAATGAATAAAGGTTGAATGAATGAATTTCTATTATACTAAAAGTTCTGTTCACTGTTTTAAATAATCTGTTATTTTGGATAAATTTGCATGTATACTTCTACTGGTAATGTGAATAATAGAAAGAATCTTTTGTTCTTTAATATTGTTAAATTCCTCTTCATTGTAGTATTCGGTCTTTAAGTACAGGAAACATTTTTGAAAAAAGCTGTTCGTCTACATCATATATTTTAGATTCTGAATCTTTATATATTCATATTTTAGTGTTTGTGTCCATTGGTGTCAATATTTTATGTATTCCATATGTACCAAGTTGTTTCAGTGTCTTTTGTTTTTAATATTTTAGTTTGTCCCCTCCTGAACTCATCTTAATTCTTCTAAATCCTTCAGTTCTTTCATTTCAACCTATGACCCTTCCCTAATCCAGATGTTTCCATTCCTTGTCCAAGTTGCTACAATTCTTTTGTTTTTTCAACAACCTTGTTTCACGGGCGAGGTTTCAATTTTTTCTCGTTAGGTGTTCAGTTATATAGACATTTGTTCCCTTGCTTGCATCATAAGATTGTTTCTTGCTTTTCTACTGATGAACCTGATAATAGGAGATTTAATTTTTTCTGATTTATTTGATAAGGTATGACAAATTAAAACGTCCTCAGATTTGATGTCAATGTCTTTTTCAAAAAAAGTCATTACCTGTTGCTCCAGAGTGAGCCGTTCTTGTTGAGAAGCCTCTTCTGTGGTGTCTCCCCTTGCTACAGCTCGAGCGCATGTACTGGGTTTTATTTCGAGCCCAGTAATCAGTAAGTCATCCCTTCGTGTATACTGTTCCAGTTCATCTACTTTTTTCTCCAGTTCAGCTATTTTCTGGTCTTTATCTCTTAGTGCAACTTTGAAATGCTTCACTTCCTCGACAAGCTCGATCAGTGGTTCTTGTTGTGAAGCATATTTTCCAAGTTCTTTACTCAAAGTTTAGAGATTTTTTAAAATCTCCTCCATATTCTCTGAGTTGCGCTCTGTTGTATCCAAACCCTCTCCCCGTGCGACGCCTTTTGGCATGGCTCACCCCAATATGGGCCCGGTGGCTGTCGTTCCCAGGAGATGAACTCCCTAGAGCTCTATGGTGAGGAAGCCAGAAAGGCCTAAGCCAGTAGCTCCTGATGCCGGAGATGTACAGTGATGTCGCACTGCGGTGGCCTGGCCTCCCGGGGCACAACAGCGGCCCAGCTCCTCAGCGCGCAGCAGCGGCCTGGCCCCTCGGCGCGTAGCAGCTCCCCGGCATCTACCAGCGCCCCGGCTCGTCGGCGTGCAGTGGCAGCCCAGCTCCCCGGCATGCACCAACGGCCCGGCTCCTCAACGTGCAGCAGCATCAGCCCGGCTCCTCAGCGTGTACTAGCGGCCCGGCTCTTCCCAGCCAGCTTGACATGTCAATTTGTTAGCTTCAGGTGGAAGAAGCAGTCCTGCAGGGCGCTTGCTGGTAGCTGGAGAGGAGGGTCAGGGTTCAGGTGGGAGTCCAATCTTTTTTGTCTTTATGTGGCAGGTGAAATTCAGAGACGTGGTCCAATGGTCATAGCGGGGGTCAAGCACGGGGAAGCA
Source organism: Garcialebias charrua (assembly GCA_038048925.1). NCBI lineage: Eukaryota > Metazoa > Chordata > Actinopteri > Cyprinodontiformes > Rivulidae > Garcialebias > Garcialebias charrua. The sequence goes on along the minus strand of JBBPBX010023614.1, from coordinate 27,448 downwards.
GAGAAGCAAGAACAGGGCCGAGACATGATCCAAAAAGAGTAGTCAAGGGAGAGCGAGAGTCGTTTAACTTGATCTGATATGCAGTCAAAATCCAAAGGGGCAGGCAAGGTGAGGAGTCAAAAAACAGGCGAAGGTTCAAGGCAAGACAATGCAAGGATGCAAGGCATGAAACAAGAAACTATGACTGAAGGCTTCACTAACAGGGACCAAGAGAGGTATAATAATTTGGCTAATTATTTCTTTTAGCGCATGCGAAAATGAGCTGAAGGTACGAATTGTGTTTCCGGAACAGATCGTGCAGTGACAGTCTGGTCAGAGACGACCTGAAGGATCTATAAGGGCGGCCATGATTGAAACAGAGGAGGAATAAAAGCATGCTGGGTAATATAGAAGACCCAGAACCAGAGCCATATATAGAGAGAGTTCCGACACCCTTTGATCTCGCCGACAGGCGGTCAATCGTTCCAAACAACGGCTATGGAAACCTTGTGGAGCTGCGCCCTCTGGCGGCGACGGAGCGCTACTGCAGGCAGCTTCAGACTGTAACCAGAGCCATGGAACAAATCGCCCCCTCCATGACCCACGTGACTTCCGCATTCCATTCTTACAATGGAACTCTATGGAAGTGTCGCAACTCTCACTTTATATGGCTCTGCTCAAACCAGAGCCATATATATAGAGAGTTCCGACACGCTTTGATCTCGCCGACAGGCGGTCAATCGATCAGAAAGGGGAGGTGCAGCATTCTCTATGGGAGTTTCTAGGAAGGGGTGTTTTTAACACATCATGCTTCCAAATCTGGCCCCCGGGCCTTATACGGGCCTCAGAACCCTTTTAATAGGCCTAACACACAATTTCATTCAAAAAATATACATATATGAAAATAAAAAACAACCAATGGTTTTTGTGTGTTTAAATTTCTAGTAATGCAATTTTATAAACCAGGATCAGGGTCAGTGAAGAAAAAGAATGCTGAAGTATCTACGTGAGATAAGGCAGGGTAACTGACAGGTGTCAGTCATGGCGACTGCATAGACTGAGTCAAGATTTTCACTCAAACAAAACTGTAGCCTTCAGCACATTTTTGTTGGAGTGAAAATCTAAATGACATTTAATTTGTGGCAAGGAGGTCTGCAGGAGAAGAGCCGTTTCTTCAGAAATCGGATCAGAACAAAGTAAGCTCCGAGTCAGAACCATCCAAATCAATGATTCCCCACAGTGGTCCTTGAGGTACACCATCCTGCATGTTGTAGTTTCCTTGCTCCATCACATCTGATTCAGTGATTTTATCATTTCAAGCTCTGCAGAAGTCTGTTATTCTGTTCCTCAAGGATCACAGTTGGGAAGCACTGGTCTAAACCATCTGCAGCTACACCAAGGGTTCGAACTTCAGTTCCCAGCATGCTCCTCACCAGGAAGAAGTCAAAGAACTCCTCTGTCAAGCTGAAGAGTGGGGTAGAGCCTGTGTGAAGGTCAGAGGTCAACAGGTCACGAACAGCTTCAAACCATGACGTCACCTAAGCAACAGATCAAAAGATTCAGATTATTGATAACTTTGACAGATTATTAATCAGTCCAACAGCTCGTCAATAATTCTGACAGATTTTTGATCACTTTAAAGGTCAGTCCGACGCTTATGAGCTCCTGCAGGTCATCTTTGTTCTCTGACAGAAGCACCAAAGATTTCATCAGAACCAGAACTCTGCTGAACCCATCACCAGACAGTTCCTGGAACAAAGACAAAACAAACATCTGAGTAGCTGTGTTTGAGCATGAGCATATCACCATGGCAACAGTCACTGAATCAATACACATTTGTATTTTAATCAACAAATGTGATCAGAAAATAATGTTTATTAACCCTTTGCCAGCCGAACCATCAGAACCAAGCTACATGGTACCATCTGAGCCAGACACTGTATCACCGAACCAACAAACTTGAGCCACTATGAACAGTACCAGTGGAACCATACGACATAGTACCACAGTACCATCAAAAGTTTCAGACGAAGAAAGTAAAACTGTGTGTTGACTGAACAGATTAGATTACGGTGTATGGAATTCAGTGGTGGTTACTGGATTTTTGCCGCAGTCTACCTCCACTCCACTTATTTTACATTAGAAGAACCTGTTTGAGGTCGTTAGATGCATAAAGACACCTGTCCATGCCACACAATCAGTAAGACTCCAACTACTAACATGGCTTAAGACCAAAGAGCTGTCCAAAGACACCAGAGACAAAATTGTAGACCTCCACAAGGCTGGAAAGGCTACAGGGCAGTTGCCAAGCAGCTTGGTGAAAAAAAGATCAACTGTTGGAGCAATTATTAGAAAATGGAAGAAGCTAAGCATGACTGACAATCTCCCTCGGACTGAGGCTCCATGCAAGATCTCACCTCGTGGCGTATCAATGATCCTAAGAAACTTGCTTCTGCCGAGATCGGATGCTTCCCCTCCCACTCCGCTTTGCTGCTCTGTTTTGTCTGTGAAACTGCTTCTGAGCCTCTCTTGCATATCTTCCGAACCATAATTATGGACTTATTTGACCAGTTGGTCTCTCTACGCAACTGATAACATTTCTTCAAAGAGAAGACAGGCTTTTGACGAGTAGATCTGCCCTGTTGGCATGCAGGCAGCTGGATTATCTCATTGACTTGAAGAAGTGTCTTTTCTCTGCTGTCATCTGTGGATTTTAATGACGCATATTTAATTGGATTTATGATAACTGGTTCCCGCTTTTTGGATTCAGCTGGTTGCTGGTTTTATCTACAATCAAGTAAGTCGTCAGCAGCAAATTGGGACCCGATCATGCTGCTTGCCTTTGAGATGGCTTGGTTCGTGCCCATGTACCCAGACTCTATTGCCTTGGGCAGAATGGATTAGATCTCTGGGATTTTTACTCAGGCACGTTCCAACGGTGTGACCACGTAATTTGGACATTTCAGAACAGTTTTGGACCAAGACAGGCTCAAGGTAGATGTCATTATGTTCTGCCTGTACCCAAAACAACTGTGTGCTTATCTGAATTTGGCTCCCCTAGCTGGTCTTGAAGGCCACCTTATCCGAATATGCCTGGAGGACATGTAATCTGACACTCTCACCCCTGCCCATCGGGGAATTCTACCGTCAACCAGAGTGAACCAGCTGAATAAACATAGTCATTTCAGGACACTTGGATTCTCATTAGCGTTGACCTTGGCCATTCCCCGACACCCTCAAGAGTGTTTACAGATCTCATCGGAGGGAGCTGGCTGAAAATTCCATCCTTATCTGAACTCTTACAGTGACCTCGAAAGCATTCATGGACATTGCTCACTGTTCTCAGTGTCTCCCCCCTTTGCGGAATGTCTACGTATCTATGTGCTTATTTGTGCGAGGTGTTTTTTTAATATTAGAGTTTTCTTGTCAGGCAAGAAGAAATATTTTAATAGGAAATTTTTCGCCTTCAATTTCTAATGTGTCCAGTTTCATTAATGTTGTCTGTCTGCAGATCTCACTTGTAAATGAGTCTTCTAGGCTCAGTGTGACTTGTCTAAATAAAGGTTGAATGAATGAAAAAAGGTGAGGAATCAGCCCAGAACTACGTGGGAGGAGCTGGTCAGTGACCAGAAGAGAGCTGGCACCACTGTTTCCAAGGTTACTGTGGGTAATACACTAAGACGTCATAGTTTAAAATCACGCATGGCACGGAAGGTTCTCTTGCTTAAATCAGCGCAAGTCCAGGCCCGTCTTAAGTTTGGCCATGATCCAGAGGAGTCATGGGAGAAAGTTATGTGGTCAGATGAGACCAAAATAGAACATTTTGGTCTTAATTCCACTCACCGTGTTTGGAGGATGAAGAATAATAATGAGTACCGTCCCAAAAACACCATCCCTACTGTGAAGCATGGGGGTGGAAGCATCATGCTTTGGGGGTGTTTCTCTGCACATGGGACAGGACGACTGCACTGTATTAAGGAGAGGATGGCCGGGGCCATGTATTGAGAGATTTTGGGGAACAACCTCCTTCCCTCAGTTAGAACATTGAAGATGGGTCGTGGCTGGGTCTTCCAACATGACAATGACCTGAAGCACACAGCCAGGAGAACCAAGGAGTGGCTCCGTGAGAAGCAGATCAAGGTTCTGGAGTGGCCTCACCAGTCTCCAGACCTAAAGAAAATCTTTGGAGGGAGCTCAAACTCAGTCTTTCTCAGCGACAGCCCAGAAACCTGGTTGATCTAGAGAAGATCTGTGTGGAGGAATGGTCCAAAATCCTGCTGCTGCAGTGTGTGCAAACCTGGTGACAACCTTTGACCTCTGTAACTTCAAACAAAGGCTACTGCACCAAAAATTAACATTGATTTTTCACAAGTGTTCAAATACTTATTTACAGCAGTAACACACAAATAAATTTTTAAAAAATCATACGTTGTGATTTTTGGAATTTTTTGGTTAGATTATGTCTCCCACAGTGTACATGCACCTAAGATGAACATTTCACACCCCTCCATGGTTTCTAAGTGGGAGAACTTGCATAGCTGCAGGGTGTTCAAATTCATTCAACCTTTATTTAGTCAGGTTAATCCCATTGAGCTTCGAGGACTCATTTACAAGAGAGACCTGGCTACAAACAAAGAATGATGACAACAGCATCAGTAGAATTTCTTTGGACAATCAACAATAGACAATCAAAAGAGAGAAATACAGATTTTTTTCAAACAAGTTAAAACAAAGATATCAAAGTAGCAAAACAGACAGATTATAATGCAGATGTAGAAAATCAAAAACAGGAACATGTCTGCATTAATCTGTCCATAAGCCAAAACTCCATTCCACACGTTTGGAAAACAGCCTTTGTTCTTCCTTTGCTGAAGGGAGGTGACCCCACCTCACTGAACAATTATCGACCGATCTCTAAACTCTGCATCTTAGCCAAGGTTCTAGAAAAACTGATAAACTCTCAGATCAAAAATTATCTGGACTCATTTAACATCTTACCTCTCCATCAATCTGGTTTCAGGAAAAAACACAGCACAACAACTGCTTCTCTGAAGGTTCTGAATGATGTTGTTGAAGCATTGGATGCTAAGGATTATTGTGCTGCACTTTTCTTAGACCTGTCTAAAGCTTTTGACACTGTGGATCATAACATCCTGTGTCATAAGCTCTCAGAAATCGGTTTCTCTGATCACACCATCGGTTGGTTTTCTAACTATCTTTCCAATCGGAGGCAATGTGTTCAACATAACGGTACTTCTTCCAGCTATTTAACAGTTAAAAATGGTGTACCACAAGGCTCAGTTTTAGGACCACTCTCTTTACAATCTACATAGCTAATGTAGGTCACTGCATCCCTGATGCATCCTTACATTTCTATGCTGATGATACAGTTGTTTACTGCCGAGCTAAAACAGTAGCTAAGGCTTTCCAGTTTCTGCAATCTGCTTTTGACATCATCCAGTCAGATTTGTTCCGTCTCAAACTTGTCCTAAATGCTGATAAAACCAAAGGGATGTTTTTTTCAAACAGGAAGTCGGTCCCAGCAGTTCTTCCTCTGATTTTATCCTCAAATGGTGTCCCTATTGAGTTTGTTGATTCCTATAAATATTTGGGTATCCTGGTCGATTCACATCTCTCTTTTAAACTCCACGTGGAAAACCTAGTAAAGAAACTGAAAGTTAAACTGGGTTTCTTTTTCAGAAACAGATCATGTCTAACACTGAATGTTAGGAAACACCTTGTATCTGTGACTTTTCTTCCCTCCATTGATTACGGTGACATTATCTACATGAACGCTCCTACAAGCACCCTGCAGATGTTGGATGCTGTCTGTTACAGAATAAGCCTACCCCCCTTTTTTGTTGATTTGTTTGGTTTCAGTGAAAGATTGTAACGTTTTCCTATTGTTCTGTTTTAATAGTGCAATTGCTCATTAAGCTTTAATTCTCTCACTTAAACTGAGGATGTTCAGTAAGCATGTAGTGGCAAGAGTTTGCCACCAGAGGGCATATCAACTACAGTACTGTATAGTGTAGTGTGCACTCCTGAGGCAAGCTGACATTAAGTGCTATGTTTGGCTGTGGAAGAAGGAAATGCTCATGGTTGCCCTCATGTCTGTTTAACAGGCAACTATCCACAAGTGACACAAATATAGCAATGTATGAGATTACTGAGAAGTCCATGTGAATGTGGGGAATGTTGTCCGTTTACCCCCTTGTGTTAAATGTTACCCAATAGTGTTAGCCTGAGTAAACTGGCAGATAAGCTAACTGGTTGTGTTGGACGTATAGGATAGTACTGCCATAATTATTTGTGTGTTAGGAGAATTGAGCTGTAACTGAATAATTTGCTGTTGGACTGAATTAAGGATTGTTTATTGTAAGTGCATGAAGCTGACAGTAATTAAGTGCTATGTTTGGCTGTGGAAGAAGGAAATGCTCATGGTTGCCCTCATGTCTGTTTAACAGTCCTCAGCAATAAAAGAAAAACCTGCAACAAACACACTGACTCATTATTGAAGTGTGCAACATGTCTATCATGGTGCACTAAGATTCATAACTGGCTGTGATTATCATACCTACCACTGCACCCTGTATTCACTGGTTAACTGGACATCATTAACCTCACGCAGACTCTTCCACTGGTACATTTTCATCTTTAAATCACTTCTTGGTCTGCTGCCTTCATACATCTCCTCCTACACGTCTTTGCGTGAGTGCAGCTACAGCGTGCGCTCTCAGGACATGATTACCTGCAGTGTTCCGTCAGTGAGAACTGAACTAGACTAAAAGACCTTCTCTTACTCCGCTCCAGCTTCATGGAATATCTTACAAAAAGATCTGAAGCTCTTGACCTTGACCTCTCTAAGTGGCTTCAATCATCGGATAAGTTTATGGGAAAAACCAATGCAGACATGTTCCTGTTTTCTTGTTTTCTACACCGCCTTATAATCTAGTTTAAAAAAAATATTGTTATTATTTTTCCCCCAACTATTCCTCCTTATTGTCTTTTTGGTTGCCATTTTGTTTTGATTTGTATAAAAAAAAAAGAGAAATTTAAATGTGTATGCCTCTCGACCTTGACTTCTCTAAATGGTTTTAAGAATCTGTTGGACTCCTGGAAAGAACCAATGCAGACATGTTCCTGTTTTTGATTTTCTACATTTGCTTTATAATGTAAATTATAATGTTTGTGGCAGCACGGTGGCACAACTGGTAGAGCTGCTGCCTCTCAGCGAGCAGGTCCCCGGTTCAATTCCTGGTCCGGGGGCCTTTCTGGGTGGAGTTTGCATGTTCTCTCCGTGCATGCGTGGGTTTTCTCCGGGTTCTCCGGTTTCCTCCCACAGTCCAAAAACATGCATGTTAGGCTGATTGGTAACTCTAAATTGACCCTGGGTGTGAGTGAGACAGGTCCCTCTTGTAAATGAGTCCCCGTGGCTCAACGAGGCTAGCCTGTATAAATAAAGTTTGAATGAATGAATAATCTAACTGTTTAGCAATTTTGACATCTTTTTTTAACTTGTTAAAAAATATCTGTATGCCTCTCTTATGATTGTCTATTGTCGTCATCATTCTTTGTTGAAACCAGGTCTGTCTTGTAAATGAGTCCTCGAGGTTCAATGAGACTAACCTGTAGAACTAAAGGTTGAATTGAAAAATAACTTTGTTGACCATGCCCCTTCCTGTTACCATGGAAACCAGGTGACACTGTCCATGCTTCCTGGGTACCCCTCCCCTCGCAGTTACCTGGGTAACCAGGTGGTTGAGCCTGTTGAGGGTGGAGCTGCTGAGTCCTTCATGGTGGATCAGAGAAACGATCTGAATCGAGTCCTCACGAAGAAGACAGTCCAAGACCTGCTGCTCAAACTGACACACACACACACACAC
>JBBPBX010023613.1:29931-40389 GCA_038048925.1 Garcialebias charrua | reverse complement strand
CTGGTGGGGGCGTGGGTTAGGGTCCAAAACTCCACCCCTTCTGTTCTCTGATTGGTCCGAACAAAAATCTACCGGAGAAATCCTTGTGGGTGGGTGAAGTCCCAGACTGTGCAGTGAAGGGAAATGAGAATTGAGCGGAGCTGTGCAGGAATGGCGAGGGCCAGGCTACTCCCAACCCCTCACTCAGTTCAAACACTCTTGTCAACTGCTTAAATGACATTAAGCACTGGCTCTCTCAAAACTTCCTCCACCTAAACACAGATAAAACTGAATGCATTTTATTTGGTGCACCTGATGACACCAGCAACATCCTTCCCAGTCCCAGTGTTGGTTTTCCCCTCCCCCACTTCAACCCGGTGGTCAGAAATCTTGGAGTGCAGCTTGACTCCAACTTAAAGTTTGATAAACAGATCAGTTCTGTTGTCAAGACCAGCTTCTTTCAGCTCCGACTGCTCTCCAAAGTCAAGTCATTTCTCAGCCGTGGTGATCTGGAGAAGGCCATCCATGCCTTTGTGACCTCCAGACTTGACTATTGTAATGCTTTGTATGTTGGTATTAATCAATCCTCCATCTCCCGTTTACAGCTTGTACAGAACTCTGCCGCGCGCTTTTTGACCAACACACGAAAATATGAACACATCACTCCTGTCCTGTCCTCTCTACACTGGCTCCCGGTTCAGTTCAGGATACAGTTCAAGCTGCTCCTGTTTGTTTTCAAAGCTCTGAATGGACTTGCTCCTCTGTACATCTCAGAACTTTTGAAAGCCCATCAGCCCGGCAGAGATTTACGATCTGCCAGTCAACACCTGCTGGAGGTGCCTCGCTCAAGGTACAAACAATGGGGAGACCGGTCATTTTCTGTTGCCGGCCCAAAAGCCTGGAACAGTCTCCCCCTTGAGCTGCGTGCCACCTCTGATCTGACTCTGTTCAAAACCAGACTGAAGACCCACTTGTTCAAAAAAGCTTTCAGTGTGTAACTTTTATTACTTTTGGTATTTTAGTATGTAGCATTTTTTATTTCCATTGCCTTTTTATTTCCACTTGTTCAAAAAAGCTTTCAGTGTGTAACTTTTATTACTTTTGTGGTATTTTAGTATGTAGCATTTTTTTATTTCCATTGCCTTCTTTTATTGCTGTTGTTTCTTATTCTATTTTCATTGATTTATTGTTCCAGTTTATTCATCTTTTTATCCTGTTAAGCACCTTGGTCAATGCAAGGCATTGTAGGAAGGTGCTATACAAATAAAGTTTATTATTATTATTATTATGGGGCCGATCCCATCCGGTATCGGCCTCCGACACCAGCATAATTTATGTATCTGACTTTTCCGATCCATGATGCATGTCAGTGTCTGATGAAACTTCTCCACACGTTGGCTTCAAACTATGGAATGGATTTCCTGAACGGAGGCGTGTCTCGTGAAACCAGAGTGATAAGACCCGCCTCACATTCAGGAAATCCAGTTCATAGTTTACAGCAGCTACAACGTGCAGTAGCACTGTAGCTAACAGCTAACCAACTTTTCATCACAACATGTCCACTGTGTGGAAATATTTTACACTAAACACCACAAGACAGCAACGTGCAATGTCTGCAGAGTCATAGCACCACATTAAACTGCGGTCAAGTTAGTTTTGCGTTGGACATTCGAGCTCCGGAGCTTCAGCGGGACGACACTCTTCAATCAATCAATCAATCAATCTTTATTTATAGAGCCCTTTTCAGCAGCCAGAAGGTGCACAAAGTGCTGAACAATACAGAAATAAAAACAAACAATAAAAAATAACAATAAAAAACAGCCAGTTAAAAATTAAAAACAATTAAGACCTAACAAGAATGTCAAAGAACTACTAGGTATTAAAAGCCTGCCTGAATAAAAAGGTTTTAAGATTAGATTTAAAAGACTCCATATGAGTGATGGAGCGCAAGTCCAGAGGTAGCTTATTCCAGAGACTGGGTGCAACGACAGAAAAGGCCCGGTCACCCCAACGTTTGTAGTTGGACTTTGGGATGGACAGGAGAAATGTATTAGATGATCTCAGTGTTCTCCTATATTCACGGACAGTTACGAGATCAGTCAAATATAGTGGGGCAAGACCATTGAGTGCTTTAAAAGTGAATAATAAAATTTTGAATTTAATTCTAAAATCAATTGGAAGCCAATGGAGAGAAAATAAAACAGGGGTAATGTGTTCACGTCTGGAGGTGTTGGTTAAAAGTCTAGCTGCAGCATTTTGGACCAATTGAAGGCGTCTAATGGAGGATTGGGAGATTCCCGCATACAGGGAATTACAGTAGTCAAGTCTTGAGGTGATAAAAGCATGAATGGCCTTTTCTAAATCAAAACGATTTAAAAAAGGTTTAACTTTGTATAAAAGACGTAATTGATAAAAACAGGCCTTGACTACAGACGCTATGTGTTTATCAAATTTTAAGTCCTTGTCAAATGTCACCCCCAAGTTTTTAACTGTTGGTCTGCATTTGGAAGTTAGAGCACCAAAGTTACAGGGAGCATCATCGCCGAAGAAGATGCATTCTGTCTTTCCTTCGTTTAAAAACAAAAAATTACGGTGAAGCCACTGTTTAATGTCGTTAATACAATCAGAGTAGGGAGTGAGAAGATTACTGTTTTTGGGTTTCATTGGTAGATAAATTTGTACATCATCAGCATAGCAGTGAAAAGAAAAATTATGTCTGGCTATTACTGATCCAAGAGGCAGCATGTACAGTGAGAAGAGGAGAGGACCAAGAATAGAACCCTGTGGCACACCACAAGAAAGAACGGCAGTGGAGGAAGAAAGAGTGTCCAACATGACAGAGAATGTTCTGTTGGTCAAGTAGGCAGTGAACCACTTGAGTGCTGTACCAGAAATTCCAACATAATGTTGTAGGCGAGATAGAAGGACAGTGTGGTCTACTGTATCAAATGCAGCTGTGAGGTCCAGCAACACCAGTGCAACGGGACACTTGGCATCCATGGACATGGAAATGTCATTATGGACTTTTAACAAGGCTGATTCGGTAGAATGACGGGATCTAAAACCAGACTGAAATGTTTCAAAAATACCATGATTTTCTAAAACAGGTTGTAACTGCATAAAAACAATTTTTTCTAAAACTTTAGATAAAAAAGGCAGATGAGAAATAGGTCTAAAATTAGATAAAATTGATGGGTCCAGGTGAGGTTTTTTAAGAAGGGGCCTAACTACAGCATGTTTAAATGCAGCAGGGACAATTCCTAAACGAAGGCAGGAGTTTAAAAGTGTTAAAACACAGAAACCCACAGAATTAAAAACCTCTTTTAAAAACCTGGACAGAAGAAAGTCCAAAGGGCAATTGGTGATCTTTAAGTGTTGAACAACATCAGTGTGGCAAGAGACACTGGTTGAAACTGTTCAAACACAACCGGAGCTACAGAGACAACAGAGTTGATGAACTGAAACACATGCATCCCGACCCGGGCCAGATGCGTCAAGTCCGACCCGCTCTCTGTCTGCCCGTCTCGGAGGAGGGGCAGACTGAGAGCTGCTGACCGAAATCAGGCCATCCGCCCCGGACTGAACAATAAAAACACTCCGCTGAAGCCACGGAGCTTGAATGTTCACCGAGAAGTTGCTAAACTTCATCGTAATTAATGACCAACAGCTATCAGCTGTAGAAAATGAAGGATTGCACAGCTTGATACTTGCAGCCAAGATATAGTTTACCGTCCAAGAGAAATTTATCAGTATAACAGTAGACAATTATAAAAAAGCATATTAATAAAAAATTACAAGAAAACTGTATTAAAAAAAACTAAACATAAACAGCTACATTATAAAGCGATGTAAAATATTAAAAGCAGGAACATGTCTGTGTCGGTTTATGCCATGAACTTAGCAGATGTAAAGCTATTTAATATTTTATTTAATTCATTTCTTCATTCATTTAAAAGAGACAAAATAAAACAAATTCATCAAAATAAAACATTGAATGAAAAGAGTGCAGAAAGAAGAAAAAAATTATTATATCACCCCCTACTTAAAATAATATATAAAATACATTTAAACAAACAATCACTTAAATTAATCACTTTAATATCCACTTTAAAGCTAGGAATAAAATAAAACAAGTTTTGTGTTAGCAGAATTTAATCGTAACTTTGAAACTTATCCAACATTAATAACACTTACCTCTAGTTGTCTTTTTGGACATGCATGAATATATGTGTACACATTGTACTTGAGAGGAGATTATTACAGCCTCATATATTAGCACTTTGAGATTTTTATTAATGAAAAGTGCGGTATAAATTGAATTTATTATTATTATTATATCAAATCAATGATGATGATGATATCGGAACTGGATCGGTATCGGTCCAGTTTTATGTACCGGGATCAGATCAGAAATTTAAAAATGTGGATCGGTGCATCCCTAACTCTAACCTCCACCTGATTGGACAGTGATGGCTTGGTTTCAGATCAAATGGTCCAGTCAGACAGCAGATGGTCCTGGTTCCGATCATGTGTGCTTTCAAAGAAAATGTTCAGTGTTCTGACTGAAAACAAATGGTCATAGCGGGTCACGTTCAGAACCTGCAGCTTGTTTTATAGTCAGGACCAGGAGACCTCTGAGACCTGGACTCAGTCCTGGACAGGTTTTCATGGCATCAGCAGCAGACCTTGCCATTCTGGCAAAAACTAGATTTTTCCTTCTTTCAACTGTTATTTATACATGTTAATCCCATTGAGCCTCGGGAAGGATTTACAAAAGAGACCTGAATTTTAACAAAGAGTGATGACAACAGTAGATCAACAAAGACAACAACAATCTTAAAGGAAGCGTACAAATTGAGATTTTTTTTTAACAAGTGAAAATAAAATGGTATTTAAACAAAGCGTAACAAAAAATCAGCTAGGTTGTAAGACGATGTAGAAAACTAAAGACAGGAACATGTCTGCATTGGTTCTTGCCAGGATTCCAACAGATTCTGAAAACCATTTAGAGAAGTCAAGGTCGAGAGCTTCATATCTTTTTGTAAGATATTCCATGAAGCAGGAGCAGAGTAGGAGAAGGCCCTTTTTCCAAGTTCAGTCCTCACTGAGGGAACACTGCAGGTAATCATGTCCTGAGAGCGCACACTGTAGCTGCACTCACACAGAGGCTGTGTCTCAATTCAGGGGCTGCATCCTCATGAGTGCGCATTTGTCGGCTGCATACGTCATTGCCCCGCGCGGAGGACTGTCCCAATTCGAAGACTCCTCCTCATGCGGCCGAGGAATGCGGCCTACTTCCTGTCGAAATCTGAGGATGCATTCGTGAATCCTTCCAGACGGAGGCTATCCCAGAATTCATAGCGCCAGCAGAGATTTCGCGGGGGGGGTGGGACTTTCTGCGTGCAGAGTCGGGGCTGCTGCGTGTTGTTGAGTCATCAGCTCGTTTTAACAACAACCTCAGCGCGAATATTCATTCAACCTTTATTTAGTCATCTCAAACAACCTCAGCTCGAATATATCTCATTAAAATTTAACTACAGAAACGACAAAAAAAATGTGTTAGCTGAATATATATTAGTGTTTCTGAGTTTACTGTTTTTGAAGAACTGATTACAAATCAGATTATTTTACACGTGCTTAGCAAGGATTTTCCGAGGGGCAATCTTTTAAAACCCAGAGTGGACCTATGAAATGCAACTTGTTCAGTAGCACAGTTGGTAAATCAACCTGCGATTGGTGCAGAGATACTTTTCTCGAAGCTGGTTCGAATCTCACTCGGTCCGGTTAAAACTTATTTTACTTTTGTCTTTTATTGGATAAAATAAAAAGGAGTTTCACAAACTCCTTCCTTTTAATCTCAGTCCTCGTTTTTTTATCCAATAAAAGACAAACGTAAAATAAGTTTTAACCGTACCGAGTGAGATTCGAACCAGCTTCGAGAAAAGTATCTCTGCACTAATCGCAGGTTGATTTACTAACTGAGCTACTGGACAAGTTTTGTAGGTCCACTCTGGCTTTTAACAGATCGCCCCTTATAAGCTGATTTGTAATCAGTTCTTAATAAACAGTAAACTCAGAAACACTAATATATATACATGTATTCAGCTAACTAATATATTTTAGCGGCGTCCCTTCTCTTTCCACACACAACAAGCGAGCACACAAGAACTTCCCACCCACTTCAAGAGAACGCCCCACCCACTTCAAGGCCGGCAAACCTGAAGGCTAGACCGTCCCATTTCAGCAGTTTCGCTCAGCCCACCCGGCCTTGAGAGTGCGTGGCCTACTCGGCCCAGCTAGGCTGGGTCCTCATGAGGACGCAGCCCCTGAATTGAGGCACAGCCAGAGACATGTAGGAGGAGATGTGTGAAGGCAGCAGACCAAGAAGTGATTTAAAGATGAAAATGTACCAGTGGAAGAGTCTGCGTGAGGTTAATGATGACCAGTTAACCAGTGAAGTTAATGGTGACCAGTTAACCAGAGAAGTTAATGATGACCAGTTAACCAGTGAAGTTAATGATGTCCAGTTAACCAGTGAAGTTAATGATGTCCAGTTAACCAGTGAAGTTAATGATGACCAGTTAACCAGTGAAGTTAATGATGTCCAGTTAACCAGTGAAGTTAATGATGACCAGTTAACCAGTGAAGTTAATGATGTCCAGTTAACCAGTGAAGTTAATGATGACCAGTTAACCAGTGAAGTTAATGATGACCAGTTAACCAGTGAAGTTAATGATGACCAGTTAACCAGTGAAGTTAATGATGACCAGTTAACCAGTGAAGTTAATGATGACCAGTTAACCAGTGAAGTTAATGATGTCCAGTTAACCAGTGAAGTTAATGATGTCCAGTTAACCAGTGAAGTTAATGATGTCCAGTTAACCAGTGAAGTTAATGATGACCAGTTAACCAGTGAAGTTAATGATGACCAGTTAACCAGTGAAGTTAATGATGACCAGTTAACCAGTGAAGTTAATGATGTCCAGTTAACCAGTGAAGTTAATGATGTCCAGTTAACCAGTGAAGTTAATGATGACCAGTTAACCAGTGAAGTTAATGATGACCAGTTAACCAGTGAAGTTAATGATGACCAGTTAACCAGTGAAGTTAATGATGTCCAGTTAACCAGTGAAGTTAATGATGTCCAGTTAACCAGTGAAGTTAATGATGTCCAGTTAACCAGTGAAGTTAATGATGACCAGTTAACCAGTGAAGTTAATTTCCTTTCTTTCAACCTTTATTTATACAGGCTAGCCTCGTTGAGTCACGGGGACTCATTTACAAGAGGGACCTGTCTCACTCACACCAAACAACCATCCACTCTCACACTCACACCTAGGGTCAATTTAGAGTCACCAATCAGCCTAACAAGCATGTTTTTTGGTCTGTGGGAGGAAACCGGAGTACCCGGAGGAAACCCACGCATGCACGGGGAGAACATGCAAACTCCACCCAGAAAGGCCCCGGACCGGGATTAATGATGATAATGATGACCAGTTAACCAGTGAAGTTAATGATGTTAAGTTAATGTGAAGTTAATGATGACCAGTTAACCAGTGAAGTTAATGATGACCAGTTAACCAGTGAATTTAATGATGACCAGTTAACCAGTGAATTTAATGATGTCCAGTTAACCAGTGAATAATGATGACCAGTTAACCAGTGAAGTTAATGATGACCAGTTAACCAGTGAAGTTAATGATGTCCAGTTAACCAGTGAAGTTAATGATGACCAGTTAACCAGTGAAGTTAATGATGTCCAGTTAACCAGTGAAGTTAATGATGTCCAGTTAACCAGTGAAGTTAATGATGACCAGTTAACCAGTGAAGTTAATGATGACCAGTTAACCAGTGAAGTTAATGATGACCAGTTAACCAGTGAAGTTAATGATGACCAGTTAACCAGTGAAGTTAATGATGTCCAGTTAACCAGTGAAGTTAATGATGTCCAGTTAACCAGTGAAGTTAATGATGACCAGTTAACCAGTGAAGTTAATGATGTCCAGTTAACCAGTGAAGTTAATGATGACCAGTTAACCAGTGAAGTTAATGATGACCAGTTAACCAGTGAAGTTAATGATGACCAGTTAACCAGTGAAGTTAATGATGTCCAGTTAACCAGTGAAGTTAATGATGTCCAGTTAACCAGTGAAGTTAATGATGTCCAGTTAACCAGTGAAGTTAATGATGACCAGTTAACCAGTGAAGTTAATTTCCTTTCTTTCAACCTTTATTTATACAGGCTAGCCTCGTTGAGTCACGGGGACTCATTTACAAGAGGGACCTGTCTCACTCACACCAAACAACCATCCACTCTCACACTCACACCTAGGGTCAATTTAGAGTCACCAATCAGCCTAACAAGCATGTTTTTTGGTCTGTGGGAGGAAACCGGAGTACCCGGAGGAAACCCACGCATGCACGGGGAGAACATGCAAACTCCACCCAGAAAGGCCCCGGACCGGGATTAATGATGATAATGATGACCAGTTAACCAGTGAAGTTAATGATGTTAAGTTAATGTGAAGTTAATGATGACCAGTTAACCAGTGAAGTTAATGATGACCAGTTAACCAGTGAATTTAATGATGACCAGTTAACCAGTGAATTTAATGATGTCCAGTTAACCAGTGAATTTAATGATGACCAGTTAACCAGTGAAGTTAATGATGACCAGTTAACCAGTGAAGTTAATGATGTCCAGTTAACCAGTGAATTTAATGATGACCAGTTAACCAGTGAATTTAATGATGTCCAGTTAACCAGTGAATTTAATGATGACCAGTTAACCAGTGAATTTAATGATGACCAGTTAACCAGTGAATTTAATGATGACCAGTTAACCAGTGAATTTAATGATGACCAGTTAACCAGTGAATTTAATGATGTCCAGTTAACCAGTGAATTTAATGATGACCAGTTAACCAGTGAAGTTAATGATGACCAGTTAACCAGTGAATTTAATGATGACCAGTTAACCAGTGAATTTAATGATGACCAGTTAACCAGTGAATTTAATGATGACCAGTTAACCAGTGAATTTAATGATGACCAGTTAACCAGTGAATTTAATGATGACCAGTTAACCAGTGAATTTAATGATGACCAGTTAACCAGTGAATTTAATGATGACCAGTTAACCAGTGAATTTAATGATGTCCAGTTAACCAGTGAATACTGGGTGCAATGGTGGGTATGATAATCACAGCCAGTTATGAATGAGTTATGATATTTACATGTTGTTTGCATGTTGTTTACATTTCACAAGTTATTTACATGTAGTGTGCATGATATTTACATATTATTTGCATGTTATTTGTATGTTGTTTCTATATTACTTGCATGTTCTTTACGTGCTATTTGCATGTGTGATGTTACTTACATGTTATGTACATGTTATTTGCACTGTTTCCATTTACTGGTACTTCCATGTTATTTCCATGGATTTTGCATGTTGTCTGTATGTTCTACATATGTGCTAGTGTGAGTGCACATGGTCACCTTGTGCAGTCGTCCTTCTTTATCTCCCAGGAAAGCTATAGTGTGTCCGGCCTCTGTTGCTGCAGCAACAGCAGTCAGTTGTGTGGGCAGGGTGATGGTGGGTGTGGCTTGAAGTGGCACAGCGCTGGCGATAGGGTTGGGGGTGTGTTCTCCCCCACAGGAGTATTCTGAGAGAGAGTCCTAGAAAATAGAAGTTGCATTTAGATAAAACAATTCGAGACAGGAACACCAGAAGGACCCAGTAGCACTGAATGATGACATCATCATGTGATATCATACGTGTTTTTACCTTTGGTAATTTGAGACATGTCGATGACACAGCGTACTCAATGTACGCCTCCTGCTGTCCGCCACTGCCCTGCCCTCTCTCTGTGTAACATACTTCCTGTGCTCGCCGCATCATGGCGTCCAGTTTGGCCATCCCATAAATACAGAGTGCAGAGCGACTTGTTGCTACAGGAGTCGAGGCCTGGCCAGTTGCCATGACGACAAACAGAGCCGGCTCTCCGGAGTGGTTTCCGAGCCATGCTCCCTGTGCCAGATTGTAGCCCCCACGGCACAGCAGCGGCACCTCCATGTAGGAGTAGAAGCTGCGGTCAGTGGTGCAGAGCCTAGAGGCATATGTCTGGTAGTCTTTCTTGTGCCACATGTCTCGTCGGGAAAACAGGAAGTAGACATAGTCGCTGTGGATAAAAGCTTTCACAAAGTGGTTGTTGTACTCGGAGTAACTTCCTACAACTAGTTTTCCAAGCTCCTCTTCCTGTGAGAAGGCTCTTTTGGATGGAGTCACTGGGGAGAGACGTCGTGTTGTGATTGGCGGGATATCTCCGGGACCTTTGCTAGTGTAGCCTCGACCAACCAGCATCAAATGCAACATGCTGCCAGCACCACCTCCTTCCTGTTTGCTCCTTGTGGTTATTACCACACCAACAGTGGAGACTCGAGGGTCATTGGCAGCAACGTACTGAGTGTCGACGG
>JBBPBX010023613.1:0-28419 GCA_038048925.1 Garcialebias charrua | reverse complement strand
TTCATTTAACAGAATCATAACTTACATCACAACATATGTACATGATTGGTTGATCAGGTTTCCTATAATTTACTTCAGCATAGATGAAACACGCGTCCGTAATTTCATAGGAACAACAGAACACAAGTTATTGATCTTATAATAACTTATATCTGCTGGCACAATAAACTTAAAGTTTAGTTACTTAAAATAAGAAAGTTTCAGGGAAGAGAAAATGGAGGATGAAAGAAAATGGAGGATGAGGAGAGGTATTATCTTGATGTGTTTTAACCAGGAAAAGCACACTCTTCGTCGGCTTCAGCTAGACTCTCACCCGCGGGGAACAACGACTCTTTACCTGCAAAGATTCTTCATCTCGGCTACGGTAAAGTAGATTAGTCTCAACGTACACAGACCGTCCGTCCGTGCTTCTCGGTTGTTCAGGCTTCAGCTGTTCACCTTCCAGCGGCTTCCTACTCTTAAACTTTATTTCTTAAGCCAGAACTAAGCTAAGAGCCTGCAGTACAAGTTATTATAAAACCCATAACTTTATTCTGTTGTACCTAGAAGTTACGAACGCGTGATGTCATCTGCTGAAGTAAATTTATAGGAAAAAATGATCAACCAATCATGTACATATGTTGTGATGTAAGTTCTCGGATGTAAGTTCACCTCCAAGGCACAGAATTATTGGTATTAAACTGAAAAAGAGAGAACTCGTTTAATTAATGATGTATTTCTGTGTCAGTCTAAACCCTGCCAATTTACATCTAAAATATAGGTAAATGAGTAAACTGATAAGCGCCTATATATCCCTACAAGTGAAATGCCTGCGTTGTTCTTATCTTTATGTTGTGTTGTTGTTCCCACAGGTCAGAAGTGCGAGTTGTGGCTTTGTGGACCTGAATTTACACTAGCTGATATCTGCCTTGGAGCCTTGTTGCACAGGCTCAAGTTCTTGGGACTTTCTAAGAAATACTGGGAGGACGGCAGCCGGCCCAACCTGCAGTCCTTCTTTGTGCGCATGCAAAAACGCTATGCTTTCCGCAAGGTCTTAGGTGATATCCACACGACCCTGCTGTCTGCGGTCCTACCCAATGCCTTCCAAATGGTAAAAAAGAAGCCGCCATCCTTCTTCGGGGCATCTTTTCTCATGGGCTCACTGGGCGGAATGGGCTACTTTGCCTACTGGTATTTAAAAAAGAAATACATGTAGTAAATGCCCTCTTGTTGTGTTAAATGTCTGTGCAATTGTGTGATGCTTCAACTTTTCTGTAATGTTTTATGACTGCAGGAAAATATAATGAATCTATATAGAGAACACTATTACTCACCTGGGTGAACGAAGACACGTGAAAACATTCCGTTGTAAGAAACTCCTGACAGCACATTTTCTGGACATCAAGGCCTTCGTTAAGTTTAAGTCTTGGAAACTTGCAGCTTTTTGTGCAAGCAAGATTTATTTATTTGATTTATTTGTATTTTTGGGAGGTGTGCATTAAGTCCACTTTGACTGAAGCCATGAACGTAGAAGCCAGATCCACCATGAGCACACCACCACTGGGTAACAGACCTTTGCATGTCACTGTTATAGTCAGTTCATGCCTCCATCTCTCAGAGATCTCACCTGTAAATCACTGCAACTATATTCACAACAAAAAGGTTCTGATAAGTGTTGTGCTGCCAGAAACTGCCAGATAAAAGATGACGACAAAATACAGTATTACATTGTTTAATTTTTATTTGATAACGTATTTTGCTGATGTGTTGCTGTATGTATAAAGCTACTGGCAGGAGGTGGTTTAGACTAACATGTAGCTCTGTCTAAAACATCACCACCCAGAATCCTTTAGGCTCACAAAATGTAACCCTCATATCGACCTTTAACTTTATGACCATTCATGTTCCTCAGAGGAAACATGGACCAACTTGTTTCACTGCTAAAAATACAAGATTTAAAAAAAAAAATCCACAATAAACGTGTAAATCCTTCAGTGCTCTCTTAACATGAAATAAAAAATGTAAACTTTAAACGAGAATTAAAAAAAAAAACTTGATAAGGGCCTTTGGTAAATAATAAAAGAAAATAAAAACTCCATGTTTCAGTAAAACAATAAAATAAAATCAACTAAGTATGTATTTTAAGACGACTTTTGAAAAAAAAAAAAAAAAACCAAGCAAGTATAAAACGGACATTTTCCCCATTAGTATGTCCAAAAATATATTTTGTACAATTAAAAAAAAAATCCAGAGCAGATTTTTGTGAGGACCCTTCAGCCCACCTTCAGATCCAGTAGAAATGTGGTCTTGTTTTTGGTCAGACTTACGCTGTTGTTGAAAGTGTTTTTTATTTTTATTTTATTGGGATGATTCTTTAAAATTATTATTATTATTTTTAGCTCTAGCTGTGAACAAGACTGGTTTCTGATTAGATTTTTGCATTTACTGATATGGGCAGGGGCACGGTGCACCCGCTACCGACGTCCTGCTTCGGGGGAGACAGACGACAGTCAGCTGTGATGCGTCCCATTCTGCAGCCTGCATCCATGTAAAACAGCTTTTTAGAACCAAATATTTACTTGTGCGCATTACTAGAGTTTTTGCTCTTTACACCCAACATAAAACAATTTTGTTGGACAAGATGAGAGGCCTGTTCATGAGTGGGTTTTCTCCAGGTACTCCAGTTTCCTCCCACAGACCAAAAACATGCATGTTAGACTGATGGTGACTCTAAACTGTCCCTAGGTGAGAGTGAGAGAGTGAACAGTTCTTTGTCTCGTTTGTCCCAGTGATGGCTGGACATGGGCACCACCAGTGACTCCCGCAACCCAAAAACAAAGACGCGGGTGAAGATAATGGATGGATGGATGGAGAGACGATGTCAGCTGATAGGAGGTACAGCTTCTGAACCCTAGCAGAGCCTCCTGAATGTAAAAGCAGAGCACCACCTAGTGAGCTAATATAAAAATCTAAAATTTAGGGAAAGGGATAAGAAAAAAACATTGCAGAGAAGAATGCTTTATTTTATACGATACATATGGTATTATTATTGGCATTCGTAGTGTATTTTATTGTGTTCCCCTCAGGAACATGAGTGTGTTATTGTGAGGTTATGATTTTACTGATAAAATATTTTTTAAAGTAAAATGATTTTTTAGGACTTGTCAGAATAAATCACGCTTTTTGACCGAACTTCGCAAAATAAAAATAAATCACAGACAAAAATTAATGCGTGTCTGATTTCCCCCAAAACACAAACACAACAAAGTTGCAGCTGGATGTCAGCTGCTTTTGCTCTTGAGCAGGGCACAGTTAGCTGTTTTCTGAAAGTCATTTGTCATCAAACTGTTTGCTCTACTACAAAACCATAAATGTCCAGTTGTCTAAAAATACAAGCAACACTTTTATTAAAAAGACCAAATGTACATGTTCTTTTTGCAGCAGTCTAACATCTACTGTATAAAGACTTTTGTTGAGTCTAATTCAGAAACAATTTACACACATGATCATTGTTTATAGCACATGCTCACTACTACATTCATTCAACCTTTATTTAGTCAGGTAAATCTCATTGAGCCTCGTGGACTCAATTACAAGAGCGACCTGCTACAAACTAAAGAATGATGAACAGCAATGGTAGAATTTCCTTAAACAATAAACAATAGAAAAACATAAGAGAAATACAGATTTTTTTTAAAACAAAGTATCAAAAACTAGCAAAACATTATAAGATAGATGTATAAAATCAAAAACAAGAACATATCTGCATTGGTTTTTGCCAGGATTCCAACAGATTCTTAAAACCATTTAGAGAAGTCAAGGTCGAGAGCTTCAGATCTTTTTGTAAGATATTCCAGGAAGCAGGAGCAGAGTAGGAGAAGGCCCTTTTTCCAAGTTCAGTCCTCACTGACGGAACACTGCAGGTAATCATGTCCTGAGAGCGCACGCTGTAGCTGCACTCACGCAAAGACATGTAGGAGGAGTACATAAATGATGCTGCTCAAACATCAAACGACTTAGTACAGTAAAATACTAACTTTTAGTTTGTTATTTCCTTACCCAATGAGAAAGTGTCTGTGCAGCTTTCATTTGTAATCAAAATGGTAACGGAAAAGAAGCCTACCGTATTTGTTTTGCAGCAGATGTAAAATAAGATTTTTAGACCAAACTCAGAATTTTAATGTGTGTAAAGGTTTTTGTTTTAAATTGGCAAATTAAAAAAAGACAGACAAGTAAGTAAGTAGTTTATTTACAGAGCGCTTATCACAAACATAAAATCATAAAGCACTTTACAATAAAAATCAACGCTAAAATAAACAAAGAATAAAACAAGCATAAGAACTACAAAACGCACAATAAAATCATGACATCAAAGCCTGGGAGAATAAAAGTGTTTTCAATTGCTTTTGAAAAACCTCCACAGAGTCAGCAGAACGAAGCTGCAGGTCAAACTGTTCCACAGCCTGGGGGCCACTGACTGAAAGGCCCTGTCCCCTTTAGTTTTCAGCTGCGCACGTGGAACATCCAAGAAGTTCTGTGACTGGGAACGAAGGCCACGAGCAGCAGTCTTTGGTTAAAAGCTAAAGATGGAGCCTGGCCATTTAAAGCTCTGTACGTGAGCACAAGAACTTTAAAACAGATTCTACAAAGTAAACTCCACTGGGAGCTTGTGTAATGAAAATAGAACCAGAGTGATGTGACAGTGCTGGATTTGGTGAGAAGTCTGGCAGCTGTACAAAACTATTAGACACTAGAAAAGTCCCTTTTTTACATATCAGTACATAATCAAAAATGATCTTGTCTTAACAAAGTTCTAAAATTATTCAAATCTAACATCAAGTGTAACAATCACGACATTCTACTGAATCATTATTAATTAAATGAAAATGAAGACAAAGTGGAAACTGTCAAAACAAAATGCTGCCTTTGATTTTGAAGAGTGTATCAGCCAGGTGCTGCTGATCAAACGCACTTCATTAACTGATCACCATCAGGGTTCTGCTGCAGCTGGTGTGTGTCATTAGGAAAAACATCAGCAATGACCTTGGAGAATCTTGGAGGCTGGTGGTTTGGGCTCCCTGCAGGCAGTGAGTGGACCGTGAGGACATCTGTCCACCAGCTGAAGACAGAGGAAGTGAAAGACCACAAAGTTTATTCCGAAGATGCTCAGGTCCAAAAACCAAAACCTCAGTCTAGTCTGTATTCAAAAGTAGAAAATGTAGAGTCATCCATGTTTCTATGTCTTTAAGAACCAGAATCAGAATACTGTTCTTGCATAGTGAAGTACAACAAAATTACTTTCCATACAGTCGTCTTAAAGATGGACAGAAGTGTACAAGGGACTGCAGCTTCTAAGATGTGCTGCCCCTGTTGCATAGATAAGAAAAGGGGAAGAAAACATAAGGAGAGAAGTATAAAAAAAAAAGGTCTCTCACACCGTGTCCTTGACAGTTTGTGATTTGAGGCATCAAAAAGGGTGTGGCGGTCCCAGCACGGCTGCCTGGTGAGCCATAGTCCTGATGAGAGGTGTTTGTTTATCAGCCAGCTCAGTTGCGCTCTGTCACAGGTCCACAACCTTGGGGAAGGTAGGGGGTGGGGAGGGGGACAGAGCGTCTTTGTTTCCATAACATCCAAGGAGAAATTGAGACAGATCGCTTTCCAAAGCCAGGTCCAGATTCAAATATCAACATTGTTTTGGGTTAGGCTGAATTCGTAAACTTCTGTGTCTGCCTTAACAGTTTTGCTAGTTTTGTGATGCATGCTCAATATCTCGCTAGTACATTCTCTCGTGGTGATTTCATACAGCAGAATTTGATTACTTACACCAAGTCAGAGGCGGCACAACTGGTAGAGCTGCTGCCTCTCAGCGAGAAGGTTGCAGGTTCAAATCACAGTCCGGTGGCCTTTCTGGGTAGAGTTTGCATGTTCTCTCTGTGCATGCGTGAGTTTCCTCCGGGTACTCCGGTTTCCTCCCACAGACCAAAAACATGCATGTTAGACTGATTGGTAACTCTAAATTGTCTCTAGGTGTGAGTGAGAGAGTGAATGGTTGTTTGTCTCGTTTGTCTCTATAACCGTGTTTCCATCTATTTTCATTTCGAATTTTGAGCTAATTTTTGAAATCTCGCAAAAATTTAAATACAAATTAATGCGGATCAGAAGTGTTTCCATTAACTGGCTTGAAGCGCATCACTTCTAGCCACGCACAGCGTCATTACGTCAGACGTCAGCGTCATTACGTCAGCGTTACGCATGTCTACAGTAAACAGGAAGTAGCGGTTGAAAACAGAACGCGACCACACATCTCGTGCAAAATGGAGAGAATATTTCAGGTACGTGTTGCTATCGGGCAAGTTGTATTTATTCTGTCATGCCAACTAGTTTTAGCGATGTTACATGTTGTCCGGAGCGGAAACAGCTGATCAGTCACGTGACGTGAATGTTCGCTACGGCAGAACTGAGTCGGCAAATCTGTTTCCATCTGTCGTTTTGCGCATCAGCTCTGTTTCGAAACCCCCAAAAACCACCTCAAGCGAGCGTATCAACTTTTGAGCGAATTAGAGGAAGTTAACTCGAATTTTGCCGTTTCCATTCAGCTTTTCTGATGCGATGCTTCAAAATGCGCATCTAGAAACCTTGATGGAAACACAGCTTATGTGGCCCTGTGATGGACTTGCGACCTGTCCAGGGTGTCCCCTGCCCCTTGCACTGTGATTGCTGGATATGGGCACCAGCGACCCCCGTGACCCAAAATGGAATAAACGGGTAAAGATAATGGATGGATGGACACCAAGTCAGAGCTTACAACTTCTCCAAGATTCATTCCTTCCAACTGTTCATGGCCACTGCCAGAAAGTTCCACAGTCCTGATAAGGATCAGCCTGCTCGGCTTGATACAGCACCACAGATAGTTTGCACATAGAGTGCTGCCAAGCTTGACACATTCTCCACATTCCAGGCAGCTTAGCTGCTGTTTCCAAATTTGTCGACAATCCAGACTTCCACTAACTCCAAACAGTAAAATCCAGTTATCATAGACCCAATGGTAAGAAGGTTCTCCTTCACCCTAATTACCTGTTGAGAAAAACTGATCAATTTCATTGAGAGACCAGCTGATCAAATCCATAGATTACAATTCGGAAGGTATGCAAAAAAAGGGCTTTGCAAGAGGAACACAAGACAAAAAAGGCAAAGCAGGGATGGACCGAGGGACAGAGCAGAGGAGGATTTGTCTGCCTTCCACCGAGAGAAAGAAAAAAAGAAAATGATTGTAATTTAAGTAACTGATTGGATTCATTGGGTTCCATGGACAAAACTGTGTATCATCAGCATAATGAAAATTTATCCCAGTTTAGTTTTAAGACAGCTTTTCCATTCTGCCGTGATTATCGTTCAAGGATGGCACACTTGAATCTGAGTTTTTGTTCACTTGAATTTAACTTAAATATTTTCATAACCTGACGTATGAAACCCCTTTCCCTTAGCCTCATACTAGAGTAGGAACAGGCATCGTTCTCAAACAGTTTGGATGTGAAAAACAAAGTTGTTTTGTAACATTCACACATGTACTGTTGTGACTGTGTGAAACTTTGGCGTGTTGGTTTAGATGCAGCATGGCTCCACCTCTTCTGATGCTGAAGGTGTGTGTGGTGACGGAGTGATGGAGGTGGGGAGGCAGGGCCCAGCTGCTAACCTCGTTTCTGGTCTTTATTCTGAGCCAACTGGTTGTAGACTATAGTGGGAGCATCTTCTCCAGCACACAAAAATAAAGATCAGATTTCTTTCCTAAAATATCAAATTCTTCACTTTATGTACACTCAATAACAGCAAGACACACATGTACACTCAGAGTGGACTGATTTAGAGCCCTGGAGACGTCACAGCACAGTGGTCCAGCGTCAGTCTCTGTCATGGAGCTGAAGATCAGACGTCAGGGGGTTGAGCACTCAGCTGTGTGGACATCAGGTTGTATATTTTATTAAATGGGTTCTGTTTAATTCTATAAGGATTCTGTGATCGGAGCGCTCGAAAGCAGCAAGTTGTTTCTGCCTGAAGCGTTCAGGGTCTTCACGGTCTTCATGACCTATCCTCATGTTTGTTCATCTCTATCTGAGAAATGTAACACCGATGTTGACACAACTTATTTTTACTGTTCCACTGTTTATCTCGAACAAGAGCCTTTAAAAAAACATCTCTGCTTCTTAACTGTGCACGCTTAAGGTCCTTATTGCAGGGGTCCCAAACCACCAGGGCATGGTACCAGTACTAGTCCATAGATTGAGTTGTACTGGGCTTCACAGGAATAATGATGTTTCTTCAAAACAATCCTGTATACTGTACTGTATTTGTATCCACTGGTTTGCAGGATTTATTTCAGTTATTCTTACTGTCTTTGACTAAACCATCATTTTTCATTCCTGCAAGCTAACAAGAAGCAGATCCGTGATGCAGAACAGAACCGCAGCTGTTCAGCCTCCAGCTTTATTACAAACCGGATTCCAAAAAAGTTGGGACACTAAAGAAATTGTGAATAAAAACTGAATGCAATGATGTGGAGATGGCAAATGTCAATATTTTATTCATAATAGAACATAGATGACAGATCAAAAGTTTAATCTGAGTAAATGTAACATTTTAAAGGAAAAATATGTTGATTCAAAATTTCACAGTGTCAACAAATCCCCAAAAAGTTGGGACAAGTAGCAATAAGTGGCTGGAAAAAGGAAATTGAGCATATAACGAACAGCTGGAAGACCAATTAACACTAATTAGGTCAATTGACAACATGATTGGGTATAAAAAGAGCTTCTCAGAGTGTCAGTGTCTCTCAGAAGCCAAGATGGTAAGAGGATCACCAATTCCACCATTGTTGCGCAGAAAGATAGTGCAGCAATACCAGAATGGTGTTACCCAGCGTAAAATAGCAAAGACTTTTAAGTTATCATCATCAACCGTGCATAACATCATCAAAAGATTCAGAGAATCTGGAACAATCGCTGTGCGTAAGGGTCAAGGCCGTAAAACTCTACTGGATGCTCGTGATCTCCGGGCCCTTAAACGTCACTGCACCTCAAACAGGAATGCCACTGTCAAGGAAATAACAGAATGGGCTCAGGAATACTTCCAGAAAGCATTGTCAGTGAACACAATCCACTGTGCATGAACGCGTGTGGCATGGGCAGCTTGCATGTCTGGAAAGGTACCGTTAATGCAGAGAACTATGTTCAGGTTCTCAGTGGCGCAAATGGGCGCTATGCCGTGGATATACCGCATGGGGACGCTGGACTTAAGGAGCATCAAAAGCGTCTCTAGAAAAAAAAAAGTTTTTCTAGCAGGCATTTTCTTTAACTGCATGAAATGACAATAACAGGAACAGGACTGTTTAGGCCCTGCTCCCTCACCTCCCTCCTCCTGTCTCTCTGCTCTCCCTTCACACACAGGTGCTGTGAGTGTGAACACGCGCCCACAGGCGCGTTATTTATTTATTTATTTTTTCACTCGTGCACTGGAGCAGCAGAAAAAAACTTTCCAGGACGCAAAACAGAAAAAGGGATAAGGAAGTTGTTGGCAGGATGGAAAAAAAGCCTTTCAATGTGGTTAAAAGATACAGTATTAGGTAAGTACAGTCAGTGTATATGAGCAGGACAGGAGGCTTGTAAATATTCAGGTTAGCTAAAGCTAGCCTAATATAGGAATCGTCCCTTATCCATCCATCCATCTTCTTCCGCTTATCCGGGGTCGGGTCGCGGGGGTAGCAGCCTAAGTAGGGAGGCCCAGACTTCCCTCTCCCCAGCCACTTGGAGCAGTTCCTCCGGGGGAATCCCAAGGCGTTCCCAGGCCAGCCGAGAAACATAGTCCCTCCAGCGCGTCCTGGGTCTTCCTCTGGGTCTCCTCCCGGTGGGACGTGCCCGGAACACCTCACCAGGGAGGCGTCCAGGAGGCATCCTAACCAGATGCCCGAGCCACCTCAACTGGCTCCTCTCGATGTGGAGAAGCAGCGGCTCTACTCCGAGTCCCTCCCGGATGACTGAGCTTCTCACCCTATCTCTAAGGGAGAGTCCAGCCACCCTGCGGAGAAAACTCATTTCAGCCGCTTGTATCCGAGATCTTGTTCTTTCGGTCATAACCCAAAGCTCATGACCATAGATGAGGGTGGGAACGTAGATCGATCGGTAAATTGAGAGCTTTGCCTTTTGACTCAGCTCTCTCTTCACCACGACAGACCGGTACAGCGCCCGCTTCACTGCGGACGCTGCACCTATCCGCCTATCGATCTCACGCTCCAGTTTTCCCTCATTCGTGAACAAGATCCCGAGATACTTAAACTCCTCCACTTGGGGCAGGACCTCCTCCCCGACCCGGAGAGGGCATGCTACCCTTTTCCGGCTCAAGACCATGGCCTCGGATTTGGAGGAACTGATCCTCATCCCGGCCGCATCACACTCGGCTGCAAACCGCTCCAGTGAAAGTTGTAAATCACGAACTGATGAAGCCAGTAGGACCACATCATCTGCAAAAAACAGAGAAGCGATTCTAAGGTCACCAAAACGGATCCTCTCAACACCTTGGCTGCGCCTAGAAATTCTGTCCATAAAAGTTATGAACAGAATCGGTGACAAAGGGCAACCTTGGCGGAGTCCAACTCTCACCGGAAACGAGCCTGACTTACTGCCGGCAATGCGGACCAAGCTCTGACACCGGTCGTACAGGGACCTAACAGCCCTTATCAAAGGGCCTGGTACCCCATACTCCCGGAGTACCCCCCACAGAACCCCCCGAGGGACGCGGTCGAATGCCTTCTCCAAGTCCACAAAACACATGTAAACTGGTTGGGCAAACTCCCACGCACCCTCCAGGACCCTGCTGAGGGTGTAGAGCTGGTCCAGTGTTCCACGACCAGGACGAAAACCACACTGCTCCTCCTGAATCCGAGGTTCGACTATCCGACGGACCCTCCTCTCCAGAACCCCTGAATAGACCTTACCAGGGAGGCTTAAGAGTGTGATCCCCCTATAGTTGGAACACACCCTACGGTCCCCCTTTTTAAATAGGGGAACCACCACCCCAGTCTGCCAATCCAAGGGAACTGCCCCCGATGTCCACGCGATATTGCAGAGTCGCGTAAGCCAACACAACCCTACAACATCCAGAGCCCTAAGGAACTCCGGGCGAATCTCATCCACCCCCGGAGCCTTGCCACCGCGGAGCTTTTTAACCACCTCGGCGACCTCAGCACCAGAGATCGGAGAACCCGACCCAAAGTCCCCAGGCTCTGCTTCCTCAGTGGAAGACGTGCCAGTAGGATTGAGGAGGTCTTCGAAGTATTCCGCCCACCGACTCACAACATCCCGAGTTGAGGTCAGCAGCACGCCACCTCCACCATAAATGGTGTTGGTCTCGTACCTCTTTCCCCCCCTGAGACGCCGGATGGTGGACCAGAATCGCCTCGAAGCCGTACGGAAGTCATTCTCCATGGCCTCTCCGAACTCCTCCCACGCCCGAGTTTTTGCCTCAGCAACCACCCGAGCCGCATGCCGCTTGGACTGCCGGTACCTATCAGCTGCTTCCGGGGTCCCACAAGCCAAAAAGGCCCAATAGGACTCCTTCTTCAGCCTGACAGCATCCCTCACTGCCGGTGTCCACCACCGGGTTCGAGGGTTGCCACCTCGACAGGCACCAACAACCTTGCGGCCACAGCTCCGATAAGCTGCCTCGACAATAGAGGCGCGGAACACGGCCCACTCGGACTCCATGTCCCCCGCCTCCCTCGGAACGTGTTCAAAGCTCTCCCGGAGGTGGGAGTTAAAGCTCCGTCTTACGGGAGACTCTGCCAGACGTTCCCAGCAGACCCTCACGATACGTTTGGGTCTGCCAGGTCTGACCGGCATCCTCCCCCACCATCGGAGCCAACTCACCACCAGGTAGTGGTCAGTAGACAGCTCCGCCCCTCTCCTCACCCGAGTGTCCAAGACATGCGGCCGCAGATCAGATGAGACGACAACAAAGTCGATCATCGAACTGCGACCTAGGGTGTCCTGGTGCCAAGAGCACATATGGACACCCTTATGCTTAAACATGGTGTTCGTTATGGACAATCCATGACGAGCACAGAAGTCCAATAACAGAACACCACTCTGGTTCAGATCAGGGGGGCCGTTCCTCCCAACCACACCCCTCCAGGTCTCACTGTCATTGCCCACGTGAGCGTTGAAGTCCCCCAGTAGAACAAGGGAGTCCCCAGGAGGCGCACTCTCCAATACCCCCTCCAAGGACTCCAAAAAGGGTGGGTAGTCTGAGCTGCCGTTTGGTGCATAGGCACAAACAACAGTCAGAGCCCGTCCCCCCACACGTAGGCGAAGGGAGGCTACCCTCTCGTTCACCGGGGTGAACCCCAACGTACAGGCACCAAGATGGGGGGCAACCAGTATGCCCACTCCTGCTCGGCGCCTCTCACCAGGGGCAACTCCAGAGTGGAAGAGTGTCCAACCCCTCTCAAGGAAACTGGTTCCAGAGCCAGAGCCATGCGTTGAGGTGAGTCCGACTATTTCTAGTCGGAACCTCTCAACCTCACACACTAGCTCAGGCTCCTTCCCCACCAGAGAGGTGACATTCCATGTCCCAATGGCCAGCTTCTGTAGCCGAGGATCAGACCGCCAGGGTCCCCGCCCTCGGCCGCCACCCATCTCACATTGCACCCGACCCCTTTGGCCCCTCCCACAGGTGGTGAGCCCATGGGAAGGGGGACCCACGTCTCCTCTTCGGGCTGTGCCCGGCCGGGCTCCATGGGTAAAAGCCCGGCCACCAGGCGCTCGCCAGCGTGCCCCACCTCCGGGCCTGGCTCCAGAGTGGGGCCCCGGTGACCCGCGTCCGGGCGAGGGAAAACTTAGTCCATTAATTGTACTCATCATAGGGGTTTTTGGGCTGCACTTTGTCTGATCCCTCACCTAGGACCTGTCTGCCTTGGGTGACCCTTCTAGGGGCATGAAGCCCCTGACAGCATAGCTCCTAGGATCATTGGGACACTCAAACCCCTCCACCACGGTAAGGTGGCAGCCCAGGGAGGTCCCTTATTTGGTTGTTAAATAAATGATGCCTCCCCTATAGACGTGATTTGTTTAATATTTTTATGAATATTTCATACGTGTCACACACACACATCCACACACTAAGTGTAAGAATCACCTAAATAAAACTCAGGAAACATTAACACAGGAAAGCAAAACTGTGGTGGCAGTTCCCAGCTATGTTCCAATACAGTGCTGCAATTTATTCACTCATATGTACATTTATTATTATTGATTATTTAATTAAAGATGAGTTGTACAAGTTTATGTGTGTATCAGACAAATTAGTCCTCAGTGTCACTATAGCCCAGAGACTCAAAAAGGTTGGTGACCCATGTTACCAACCTTTTTGGCAGAGGGACGCTTGAGTTTAAATGTCTTATTTAATATCACTACGGTGGTGTGTGTTGTGATGTATCTGGAAAGTCAGATCAGATGAAATGTCCAGTCAGTAACTGTTATCCAACAAGGAGATTATTTAAATTAAAGTTTCATTTCTATTGTGGTTTGACTGCTGTATTTTTAAACCTACTTAACACAAAATTATCCAGCACTTTGGTGTGGACTTGTTCCTGTTTAAAGTGTTTAAAGTGCTTTATAAATAAAATGGTATGGTATGGTATGGTAAATTAATGTCATTCAGCTGTGAGGATGGAGAGAAGGAAGAGAAGATGACAGAGGAAGAATCAGAACAGACTGGGGAAGGACACAGGTTGGTCTAATGCAGGTGGAAGTGAGGGAACAGCTACTTAATCCCAAGCAATAACGTGTAAACATTATTTTTAAAAACTGTATTAAGATCTGTAATTTTTACAACTAATATATAATGCTTTTTTGACCATATGACTTAGTGCAGAATGCCACAGACAAAGGGTGAAGGAGACAGACACGAGGTCAGTGATAGAGGAGACAAGTGATGACATCAGGTAGGAATAATTACATTAGGGAGGCAACAAAAACCTATACTGTATACCATGATGGTTTGAATTTCTGATGACCATCTTTCATTGTCTTCTTTCACGGAAAGTAACAGTTTAAATGTCATAAATGCACTACTGCTATATAGTTGTACTTTATTAAACTTATTATTTGTTTATGATTGGAATGATCACCTGATATAATAAGTAACATAAAAAAAATCTGTAATATTGCTACTGTATTTTCTAAGTGCATGACTAAGGGGGGAAAGCTGTATGAGGCGGCAGGTAAAAAAAAAAGGGGGGGGGGTGTTGATGTTTTCGCATCCACCTCAAAAATATGTAGTTGCGCCCCTGCAGGTTCTAGAACAACATATGCTCCATCTAGACGTCATCTCTTTCAGGGAAGACCCTGCATTTTTCAACAAGATAATGCCAGACCACATTCTGCAGCAATCACAACATCATGGCTACGTAGGAGAAGGATCCGGTACTGAAATGTCCAGCCTGCAGTCCAGATGTTTCACCTATAGAGAACATTTGGTGCATCATAAAGAGGAAGGTGCAACAAAGAAGGCCCAAGACGATTGAACAGTTAGAGGCCTGTATTAGACATGAATGTAGAGCATTCCTATTTCTAAACTTGAGAAACTGGTCTCCTCTGTCCCCAGACGTCTGTTGAGTGTTGTAAGAAGAAGGGGGGATGCCACACAGTGGTAAAAATGGACTTGTCCCAACTTTTTTGGGATTTGTTGACGCCATGAAATTTTGAAACAACATATTTTTCCCTTAAAATGATACATTCTCTCAGTTTAAACTTTTGATCTGTGATTTGTGTTCTATTCTGAATAAAATATTAGATGTTGGCACCTCCACATCATTGCATTCAGTTTTTATTCACAATTTGTTTAGTGTCCCAACTTTTTTGGAATCTGGTTTGTAGATGTTGATTAGCAAAGAGCTGACCTTCAGGCTCTTTGTCACATTTCTTTAGATGATTCTACAAGAACAGGTTGACTCCTCGTCAACAGGATTAACTCACAAAGAGCCGTTAGCTGTGAACTCCGCTACATTAGATGATGCAGCTCTCAGATCTTGTTTCTTTTCTTCCTGAAGACTCGATTTCTAGTTTCGTGTATCGACACTTCTTATTTTGTCCTCGGAGTGTTTAGATTTTAAGAACGTCCTGCAGGTTATACAGAGGATGGACCAGTAGGAGGACTGGACTAAAAAGCATCTCAAGTTGAAATACTTGGAAAACGAGGATTCTTAATTACTGCTTTAAAAGATGACACAAGTGTAGCTCTTTAAAACGGATCTGGACCTTTGCAGTTCAGCATCTGATTTCCATAAATGAAGCACCTCATTCATACAAATAAGTAAAGAGGCAACACCTTAATTTGCTGAATAATTAATACACAAGAGAATCAAAATATTACATTTAATTAAAACGAATGAGTACAAAAAATTAAAATCAGTTTTTCCTTCTTAGACTTTAGTCTAAACAGATGATGGTTGATGGAGCTAAACCATGAAGCACCAGTTGTTACTTCAAGCACATGGTCATCGGTCCAGCTGTTCTGCACTTGTGTCCTGATGGATCACTGACTCAGCATCCACCTGCTGTTACTGTTAGGCTTCACTGATATTTTGTAACTTTATTTTTTATATTTCTATATGCATTTATTTATGGAGTTTTATGATGTTTAAGCCTTAATTTCTTCCGTTGCCATCAATGATTAAAACATGAAACAAAAATGGACTGAAACTATTTTATTCCAGCAAAAACCAATGTTTGAGCAATGTGGACAGAGTCAACACAAAATACAACGAGCTTACTAAAAACATGGCTGTTAGCTATTTAAAAAGTTTACAAACTATACACAAGAATGGATTTGTTCATCTTTTGGAATGACCTTGACATGGATCTACTGACCCACTCCGGCCAGTACAGCAGAGACTTTTACCAGTTTGTCTAAAAATAAACATTTTTCCAGAGAATCAAGATGAAAAGAACAAACTTATGTGGTGCTGCTGCTGAATAAAGGCCTGTTTTAATGTTGTAAAGTTCATTATGGGATGTTAGGCCACACAGCTGTTAACACCGTCACTTTAAGGCAAGGTCACAGGATTGCCTCCAGGCCCGGGGTCTTCCTGGGTGGTTTGCACATCCCCCCCCACTCCTGCACACAGGCTTCCTCCCACAGACAAAATACATGCAAGCTAGGTT
This sequence comes from Garcialebias charrua, assembly GCA_038048925.1. Lineage (NCBI taxonomy): Eukaryota > Metazoa > Chordata > Actinopteri > Cyprinodontiformes > Rivulidae > Garcialebias > Garcialebias charrua. The sequence goes on along the minus strand of JBBPBX010023613.1, from coordinate 12,229 downwards.
AGTTAGTGTTTGGAGACAAACTGCTGGATATCCACCTGCTCCCAGCAGCCCCAGAGGATGAGAGGGTGAGAGGGTGAGAGGATGAGAGGGTGAGAGGATGAGAGGGTGAGAGGATGAGAGGGTGAGAGGGTGAGAGGATGAGAGGATGAGAGGGTGAGGACAGTGATGATTCATGTGAGTGCAGGTCAGCAGTGTGTGGAAACAGGCTGACGTTTATTAAACCTCTTCAGACAGGACAGTACATTTAGTTTTACTAATAAAGATGTTGTTAAAAAAGTAAAAGAACTTATTTCTAAGTAAAATGTGTTAGCAAAACGTTTTGTTGGCACTAAAGACAAAACATGACTGAATGAACGAACTCAAACAGAAATGTCTACGTTATCATCAGAAGATGCAGTGATCTGTGGTGATCTTTGCACCATCGGTGGCGTAAACGTTTTCATGTGCTCAAAATGAAGCTCCGCCCCTCCATCATGAGGAACGCTGCCCGACGTGCAACGTGCAGCTCAGGGGTGCACGGCACGCAGCTGCACGAGCAGAGGCTCAGTTCATGACAGTGGTTTGAACTGAGACTTTGTGGTTCCCAGAACTTCAACTAACTGGTATTTCATCCTCTCCACTAAACACACAGAAGTGTGGGAAACAGACATTTCTATAATTACATCTTCAAACACTTTTCAGAATTATCTAAAAAAAATGTTTTACCCTATTTAATCTCAATCTAAACATTATTCGTAGAGGCAATACTTGTCATCAAGTTAAAAATGCCATTACATTTGGAGTTGCACACAACACAACTGAAGCAGTTGTGCAGATTGATTACAGACTGGGTGAGCTGGTAACTGAAGCTGCCATGGTGTGCTGGGACCAGTCTGACCAGTGTGCTGGGACCAGTCTGACCAGTGTGCTGGGACCAGTCTGACCAGTGTGCTGGGACCAGTCTGACCAGTGTGCTGGGACCAGTCTGACCAGTGTGCTGGGACCAGTCTGACCAGTGTGCTGGGACCAGTCTGACCAGTGTGTTGGGACCAGTCTGACCAGTGTGCTGGGACCAGTCTGACCAGTGTGCTGGGACCAGTCTGACCAGTGTGCTGGGACCAGTCTGACCAGTGTGCTGGGACCAGTCTGACCAGTGTGCTGGGACCAGTCTGACCAGTGTGCTGGGACCAGTCTGACCAGTGTGCTGGGACCAGTCTGACCAGTGTGTTGGGACCAGTCTGACCAGTGTGTTGGGACCAGTCTGACCAGTGTGCTGGGACCAGTCTGACCAGTGTGTTGGGACCAGTCTGACCAGTGTGCTGGGACCAGTCTGACCAGTGTGCTGGGACCAGTCTGACCAGTGTGCTGGGACCAGTCTGACCAGTGTGCTGGGACCAGTCTGACCAGTGTGCTGGGACCAGTCTGACCTGAACACATGCTGGGCTTTAAGTCCTGCTTCTCCCCTGTGCACAGTCATGGTGTCACATGACATTTCCTTTAGGAACACAAAAACTATTACAACATACATTACACAGCTCTTCAGACAGAGTAAAAGTACTTTAAATACTTGTATATAGAGTACCAATATAAGTACTAATACGGTAAATGCCATTCTTACAATTACTTTGAAAATCTGTTGGAAAATCAGAGCTGGCTACTTTTTGTGGCAACTCCTCAGACAAAGCAGGGCAGCAAACAGAACGTGCTGGTCACATTTCTGTTGGATCCCATCCTTTAAATGAGGAGTGGATCAGGACAGACCGTTTCAATAAAACTATTAAAATTATCTATGGCTGACTTTGCTCCTCGACCACCTGACGGCTCAACTGGCGGTGACGGTCACACTGCGAGTGCAGTACTGAGGTGCCAGAACACTTTTCTGAGTACAAGTATACACACATGGTATACCTGATACCAGTACAACTACATACAGAAGAAATGTATATTTGTACAGCAGCAAGGTTACTACATGCATCAGAGTCAAAACTTGAAGGTGATGGTCTATCTGAGCAGAACGTGTGTATTTATGTAGAGACTTGAAACGTGTTCTGAAGTGTTCATCCTATTCTGGCTTCAGAGTCCAGTTCTGCTCAGAGGTCTGTGTTTATAGGACCCATGGTGCTGACACTGTAAGGACTAATAAAACTAAACATTTTCATAAATTAAGAGTTCTCTTTAAATAAATTCTACCTGACTGGACAACTTTCTTAGTTGGGTTTGCTGCATCTCAACAGAAAACTACATTTAGACCATCATTTGATTAACAACCAACTCGTGCACTTTGTGTTTGTGTGTCTTGTGCACTTTGTGTTTGTGTGTCTTGTGCACAGCTTCGTTCTGTGTCATCAACATTCAACGTAACATCCAAAAAGGTTAACTCGTCATCTGGACCAGTTTCTTTAAGTGAGAAATGTTTTGTCCCCCATCCAGAGGACTTCCTCAGTCTACGTCCCCCGTCCAGATCTGTCCCACAGGGAACCTTCACTGCTGTACTTTAAGCCCACCTCCAAGACCAGAACAGACATTCCATCTATGATGAGGAGGGCCAAGTAGGTCAGGATGAAGGAGTGTCCTGAGCTGGGAACCTCCCATTCCAGCAGGAGGACATCTTGAAACACAGCAGTGAAGGATACCTGTGGGACAGAGCTGGTTGGCAGACTGTAGACTGAGGAAGTCTTCTGGATGGGGGACAAAACGTTTCTAAGATGATATGATTGAACCTTTTTGTTGTCATCTACCTGGACCTACAAACCTTTACACATCTCAACATTTTCATCAACAACACACTCCAGCAGCTTCAGGTTGCTCACCTGGTTCAAATCAATGATGGACTGTGTTACAGTAAAGTTTGACTGAATCAACACTGTGGTTTGATTAAAACTGACATATCAAGAGCTTTGGCCACAAACAGTCCGTACATCTGCTTACTGTCTGTTTTCATCTAGTCTGGAGATGCGTTCCTCCCCATCAGGTTGTTTGTGGCACACCCCCCAGGACAGCAGCCCTGCCTTCATCTCAGATCAGCCAGAGTCATTTTAGGATCAGCAGCTGTTAAACACCATGGAGGACATGCCAGTCGTTATAAACAAAGAAACTTTTCTGTGTGGAGGGAAGAACTTTAAATAGCTTCAAACTTGGACCCAGATACAAACGATGTCGTTGAGTGAGTTTTGTAAAAATAGCACGCATCTGCAGAGAGTTTAGGTTTGGCTTAGGCATGCTGTTTCTGTTCTTTTGGTTGGCGCTGAGGAGGGAGTCCTGGTGAGAAAGGCTTTAGATACCACACCCGATATGTCAGATACCAGCCCAGCAGGCCACAGAGGGTCCCCAGCAGCTTGTGTGACAGGTCATGAAAGTAAAGAGACGTGCAGACAAACATCCACATCCACAGAACTGCGATCACATTCAAGGCCACGTACAGCAGGCTGAGGACTGTCTTGGACAGTGAAGACTGCGTGGCTGTCCTCAACAAGGCCATAGGAGACGTTTCCTCTAGGATGAGGAGGGCCGAGTAGGTCAGGATGAAAGAGTGTCCCGAGATGTCGTACCCACGCCACAGCAAGCCGGCCCGCCTGCACCTTACTTTGGTCACAAACTCGTTGGCAACAAGCGAAGTCCTGTTTTCATAACAAGCGCCGGTGATGTCCTCGATGTAGAAGAAAGTCTCTGTGCACACGTACCACACAGCTGTTGCTACCAGCAAAGACAACAACCGGCGGACAAGAAAGGAAACGTTCCTGCTGAAGGCCGAGTTGGACAGGAGGATGAAGGGCGTGAGCAGCAGCAGCGTCCAACCCCACGACACTTTGACGAAATATCTGTGGAAGAAACAAAGCAGTCTAATGAATGCCTGTGTCCTTAAACAGAAACTAGAGAATTAAAATACTGATTAAATATAATGAGCACCACGACGACAACAACAAACTTTTTTGAAAGACACAATTTTGCTTTACATCAGCCTCAGTTGATGAAGAACACAAATGATTCTAACGCAGCCGTTTTACAACTGAGCAGCTGAGCATCATCCCCAAGAAACATTCTGAGCGTTGTGCGAGAGCTTTGACTACGTCTGTCACGAAAACAGATTTTGCTTTAGTTATCTCAGAAATTATTGTGATAAATGATAATATTGTTTGAAATTTGACAATAATTAGTAATTATTGTCAAATTTAAGAAAAATTTGGTTAATTTTATTTTGAGTGTAGTACATTTTTTGACCACCGGATGGTAGTACAAGACTGTTTGAACAGAAGGATGGATAGTGATCAAAATAGGGGGAGGCCCCTTGACGTGACATGGGCTGTGTCTCTTCAGTTCTCAACATGGCGGACGCTCAGTGTGGTTTGAACTCTTTAGCATTTTTCACACAAAGCTTTAATAAAGAATCAGTAAACAAGTTCTCAGCTTCTTTTTGCAGAGAAAAACAACGTTTTACATGAAGGCACGGGTTTCAACCGTGAATTTTGGAGCCTCGACAAGACGGAGGTTTTTTCCTGAGGTCGGCCTGTTAGCTTAGCTTGTAGTTTAGCTTCTCAGCTTAGAGTCAGAGTCAGAGAGTCAGAGAGTCTTTATTGTCATTTGCACCGCTTGTGGTACATGTGATGAAGTACATGTGATGAAAACGAGATTAAAACACGATTTTGGACGGTTAAAACATTTTAAAGAGAAAAGTGAAAGGGGGGGTCAGTGAAGAACACTGAGCTTTTTGTCATCCAATGTCTTCAGTAGAAAGAGACACAAAGAAACAAAGCCGATAAATGAAAATGAGGTCGATAATTTTCATCATGCGATTAATTGATTTATTGTTTATTGCGACAGGTCTAATATTGAGCTAAAATTTAATTTGGCAATAGCTGAGCATCATCCACAAGAAACATTCTGAACGTTGCGCAAGAGCTTTCATGACAACTTTGACATTAATCGTTGCCGTTTACCCAGTTTCTCTTTTAGCACAATAGCTCATGATGACCCACTGGACGAAGTTTAATTACACTTTTAGAAAATAATCATTGGGTGGCGTCTAAATAACATTTATAGTCAGTGGTGTCAAAAGTATTCACATTCATTACTCAAGTAGAAGTATAGATACTGGGATTTAAAATTACTTCTGTAGAAGTATCAACTCTAGCTTTTTACTCAAGTAAAAGTAAAAAAGTACTGGTTTCAAAACTACTTAAAAGTATAAAAGTAAAAGTAGCGTAAGAAAAAGCAACAACAAAGACAAATGCTTAGGCTGCACCACACATACTATTGTATACAACCCCACCTCCCCCACAAAAATCATTTTTTTAGACTAGATTATATTATATTGTTAATGTTGAAAAACTAGGGGTGCACTAAGCTACCTGTCTTAACTGCATATATGCCCATTGAAAATAGACACATTTAAATGCAAATTTAAATATATTAAAATAACCATACTGTATAGGGGTATTATTGAGCATTTGCCTGCAGTGTGAACGTAGTCTATGAAGTAAAACTTTGTTAAGTTCAGTGAAAACTCTGACAGAAAGAAAATATGTTTTAAATCTGAATAAAAAAGAGAAATAATGTTAGCAAGCAAACCCAGAGCATGTAGCTAGTTCCATGGCTAGTACCTCCTAACCATAGAAAACATTATACAACATTAGTATGTTACTAGGTCACTAGAAGTCAGTAATCAACTGATAAAAAAAAAAAAACTTCTTCTTCTTCTTTGGTTTTTAACGGCAGCTTGCATCCATCATTGTTGCACTACTGCCATCTCTTGGTGCTTATATATTAATTTATTTTCTCAAATTCTCTTATTGAGTCCAGTATTTAAAAAAAAAACGAAATATCTTTCTTTTCCCTTCATCACTACTCAGCTGAGCAGCGACTTCTTCCAACTTTAGTTCCCTATTATAACCAATTTCCATTCTCAATATTCTCCTATGACCCACATATTTCCTGCAATTATTAAAAAACATGTTCTATTGTTTCTGCGGCATTACACCAATCACATAAACCAGTAAGATGTTTCCCCATCTTAAAAAGAGTGTCATTCAATAAACTATGCCCAGTTCTTATTCTATTTATAAGTATCTCCTCCCTCCTATTTATTCCTCTGAGTCTATTAACATCAACTGTATTTTGTATCCTATATAAATGTCTCCCTTTTGTCTCATTATCCCATCTCATTTTCCATAATTTCTTGCTTTCGTTCCAAACTATACTTTTTCCTTCAGATTTAGTTAACTTTATCGGCATATCAATGTCTACTTTTTTAACAGTTTCTTTAAAAACAAAACAAAAAAAACTTTCAGCTTACCTCAATATTAGGCATGTAACGAGATCTCGCGATATTAAACTCCCGCGATATCTCTCGTTGAGAGGTAACGTTGTCTCGCGAGACGCTAATGCTAGCGCTAGCAGAGCCCCTAGCAAGTCAGCGTCACGGACAGCATGGCTTCGCCGGATGAAGTTGCTATAGAAGACGCCCCAACTACTGATGGAGGGTCCCGGTGCCGCAGACGCCTGACATGGAGGGTCCCGGCGCTGCCGACGCTGCCCCGGATGTAAAGACACACGCGTAAACACCGGTGTGACCGGTGTTGCCAGATAGAGTCCCACCCACCCAAAGCACTCTTTACCCGCAAAAGTCAGAAGGAAAATCGCGGTGAACCGCCCAATCTGGCAACACTGGTGAGTGACGACGGCTGCTGATGCGGATATTTATGTTCAATTTTTGGAAAGTCCTGCGTGAATATCTATATTCTACAAAAAAAAAAACGGCAAAATGAAAGAAAAGTAACGAGGCTATTTTTAAAAAGTAAGGAGTAGAAAGTACCAGTAATTGCGTGAAAATGTAAGAAGTAGAAGTATAAAGTAGGCTGAAAAATAATTACTTTACTAAAGTATAGATAACTAAAATTTGTACTTAAGTAGAGTAACGAAGTATTTATACTTCGTTACTTGACACCTCTGTTTATAGTCAATCCGATTCAATTTGGCTGCCACGGCAAACTCACTTTAGAGTAAAAATTGTTGTGGTAGCAGCTGAGAGTCATTTACAACAAACTCAGAGCATGAGATCCCACATGTCCTGCATGATGAGAGAGCACAAAGTTTGTTTCAACATCACAAGACTTTTTCACACTTCGTCAAACTCGGAGTGTGATATATGGATTCTGTTAAGGAATGCTAGAGCTCTAATAAAAATGTTTTGTTTTCTAATTCATGCCCAAAAATGCAACAAACTTTAGAATATAATATATATACTGTATACAGGTTGTCCCCGACTTACGAGCGAGTTCCGTTCGTACGAGGTGCTCGTAAGATGAAAATTCTTATGTCGGAACCCGAAACACGTCTCGCTCGCAAGTCCGGATTTTTGGTCGTAAGTCGGAAAATGTATGCTAGCGCTGCGCCGAACACCAGTTTTTCAACACAAACGTACATACTGGTTCATAAACATGCACAGAACTTTGTTTACAAACGGTTAGCTAACACACTTTCATCTAAAAACACATACCAGTGCTGTAACTTTACTGTTCGTTAGTCCACTCGTAAGTCCGGAACCTTGTATGTTGATGACGTCGTAAGTCGGGGACCACCTGTATATCCTATTGTACATTTCTTAATTAACCTTTATCATGGGGGAGTGGTTTTTTGCAGATGATGTGGTCCTACTGGCTTCATCAGTTCGTGATTTACAACTTTCACTGGAGCGGTTTGCAGCCGAGTGTGATGCGGCCGGGATGAGGATCAGTTCCTCCAAATCCGAGGCCATGGTCTTGAGCCGGAAAAGGGTAGCATGCCCTCTCCGGGTCGGGGAGGAGGTCCTGCCCCAAGTGGAGGAGTTTAAGTATCTCGGGATCTTGTTCACGAATGAGGGAAAACTGGAGCGTGAGATCGATAGGCGGATAGGTGCAGCGTCCGCAGTGAAGCGGGCGCTGTACCGGTCTGTCGTGGTGAAGAGAGAGCTGAGTCAAAAGGCAAAGCTCTCAATTTACCGATCGATCTACGTTCCCACCCTCATCTATGGTCATGAGCTTTGGGTTATGACCGAAAGAACAAGATCTCGGATACAAGCGGCTGAAATGAGTTTTCTCCGCAGGGTGTCTGGACTCTCCCTTACACTGCAAAAACGTAAAATCTTACCAAGTCTAATTTTCTAATTTCAAGTCAAAACCTCTTATCACACTTAATATAAGTCAAAAACATATTTCTAAGTAAGACATTACAACTTGTTTTGAGACAATGCATCTTGAAAATCTTGATAAGGCAAAAAGTCTTGAAAATATCTTGTTTTGAGTCATTTCTTATTTGAAACAAGCTTTTTTGACATTTCATTAACATTTGCAGTTGTCGTGAGGTTTGTAAAACGTGAAAAATCTTGTTTCAAGATAACAAACTAACTTGAATTAAGACAAATCTGCTTCTTTGATCAGCATGCCCACTCAAAGTATTAAACATTCTATTTTTTATACAGGTTCTGTTTAATTTTGGACAGACTCCATTGTCCTATTACAATTTCTTTAAACCAATAGTTCATTAACATTTTCTACATTGTATTTTTTTCCAAGGCTGAATACTACATAAACATACTGTGCAGTTTATATTAAAGAGACAAATAATGCAGGTTCATTTCACATATTTATTTTAACATATAATTTAACATATAATTGATTTTAATAAAATAATTATGTGGTTAGGACAGATTAAACGGCCGTGGGGCGGCCGTGGCGTAGTGGTAATGGCAGTCGTCCCCCGATCAGAAGGTTGGAGGTTCGAATACCGGTTCCCCACACCATGTGTCGTTGTGTCCCCGGGCAAGACACTTAACCCCGAGTTGCTCCCGGTAGGACTGGATGGCGCCTTGCATTGGTCTGCCGCTACCGGTGTATGAATGTGTGTATGAATGGGTGGATGGTTGGTATTGTAAAGCGCTTTGGGGCCCCTCATAGGGGGCTGGAAAACGCTATATAAATAAGCTTCATTTACCATAAACATATTTTCCTACGTTTGAGACAAGGGGAAAAAATAGTAAAAAAGGGATTTCTGGGTATGGGCTCTCTGAGGGAGGAATCAATGTTAACAAGATTAAGAATAGGTCATATGAATCTGAACAGTACTTTGTTTATTATAAGAAAACACATTAGTGGACGTTGTGACTTTTGCCAGGATACAGAGTCAGTGCAGCACGTCATTTTAGAATGTTTTAAATATTCAGATGAAAGGAAAACTCTACTTGACCAAATGAAAAAAGAAGTCAGTTTGAAGAGCGTTTTGGAATGGGGATCTAGTAAAGGTGGACGTAAATACTTTGTTTTACTTGACATCAACAGGCTTTTTATTTTTTATTTTATTTTTTATTTTATTATTATTTCAATACAGATACAGTTACAATTTTAAAAATGTGAACAAAAAGAACAAGACAAAAAAGTTCATGCTCAATAATCCAGGTATCAAATCCAATAATTCTCAATCAGGTCATCTTTTTATTTTTATTTTTTTATTTATAGAAAAAAACAAGTACAAAAAAAACTTACAATGTCAAACATGGCTCGAGACTTAAGGCATGCATAGCACAACAGAGAATAAAGGCACATAAACAAAAACAAAAATGTGTCTTGGGCAGCTTACAACAGAAATTCGTTACAGATTGTTTTAGTTTTTAAAGCTTTTGCATTAGTACAATACTTTAAAGTAGATAAGTAAGAAGAAATATAATTAGAAAACACTAAAAATCTAGGTTTTAGCAAGGAGAATTTACAGCTGTGGATGTAAAATTTGGCTAATAGTAGTATTAAATTTACAACAAAAAACTTTCTCACTTGAAATAGGTCATCTGGACAGTTTCTTTTTAGTAGAACAAGTCAACAGAAGAAGAATTGAAGTAGTTTAGGGATGGTACCATTAGATGGCGGTAATACACCGGAAGGATGTAAGCTGCCGTAAAACCTCACAGAAGAAGAAGAAGGCTCTCTCTCTCTTTTTTCTCTCTCTCTCAGCTGCGTGCGGCGCAGTATGCATGCGCAGTCTTGGACTTGCGACGGTGGCTTTTTAGGTAAGCTCTCTTACCTTTTCTCAAGTACGATAAAGTTATTTGTACAGAGTTTCTGTCGTTGTAATGCGCATTACACATTCTTATCGATGTTTAATCGTGTTTTTATAGCTCAACGTTGCTCAACGTTGCAGCTGACGTGAAATAAAAAGAAGCAGCGCCGAACAGCGCTAGCTAGGAACAGCTAACAGCGTGGATGAGCTAGTATGACGCGGTTGTGTCGACGTTAAGAGGTAACGTATTTATACAAAGTGGTTTATAATGTAGACTGAGACATGGACACAAGTTGTTGTAATGATCATACCAATATTAAATAAAAGTTTTTACGTCTTTAGTGACGTGTGTGTGTGTGCGAGCGCAGGCAGTAGCCGCTGTAGGATAGTGCTATGTTGCTAAATGCTAACTGGACATGTTGCTAAATGCTAACTGCACATTCTCCACCGGCGCAAAGGAAAAAAACTGAATTCCGCTACACTTGGCAATAAATTATTAAAAATATTGCAATAATACAATGGAGAGAACCCAACTCTTTTATGATTTGTTGTTGCTGTGAACATTAATACATATCTCAGTTAATAGTATGAAAACTGAATAACAATACAATTTTAAAATCAATAATGCATATAATTGTTATTGCTGGCTTGTCTCTAAATGCATGTCTCCCATCCATTCATGTACAGCTACTTTGAGACAGCAACAAAAAATGTGTTCAGTTGTTAGCTGCAGATGTGAATCTAAATTTGATTGAACTATGAAATTTCAGATATCTAAGAAACTTCTAAATTTTCAAAATTTATAAACTACCTGTAAACAATTTTACTGGTTTAAAACAATATTAATGTTAAAAAAATGCTTTGTTGTAGCCAGTGCAATTAAGAAAAAGCTAGTACTTTGTGCAATGTGTGCTCAATGCCTAGTTTAATGGTATTATTATTAAGGTTTCTTTATTGTATACACAGATACCCACCAAAACCTGAAATCACAGCAATGGCTAAAAGGATAGCTGTATTACCCCATGCTACAGGACCAAGGTCGAATTCATGGGTAAGTGAAATGCATCCAGTTAATGACCAAAGTTTTTTTATTTTGCACATTTTTATTGAGGATTTAAAAAAATGTAATTACCGGTAATGTGTTCTTAAGGTCACTGTGTTTGCGCAACTAAACCAAAGATTGCAGAATGTGAGGTCCCCTAAAAAACATCTCTTGAGTGGGAGACAATCAAAGTGGTAAAGCTGCAACTAACGATTCATTTCCTCAATAATAAATATGTCATAGCTTTAGTAGACTTAATAACATATGATGTTGGCCAGCATTTGTTGGAATTGATTAATTGGCTCATCTTTGCAGCTCTTCAAAGAGACGCCGTCTTGATGAGCACAGATGAGGCCAGTTCGAGCGACTCAACAATCATTCTGGACCAGTCTACAGATGAGACTACCAGCACACCGACTCAGGCACTACTGACGAGGAGTTTGGTGAATTTAGTTTTGCATTTATTTTGTCTTGTTTTTGTTTTGTTTATCTTCCACAATCTGAATATTAACATTATGATTCATCATGCCAACAGAAATATGTCTTTGTGTTTCAGGAAAAACAGGACCTCAAAGCCCCCAGGAAAACTCTCCCTCTCCTGTCCAATTCTGATTGTGTGTTCGTCCAACTGCCTGCTCACGGTAGGAGATGTGCCCATCACATTTCCCAAAGACATTTGGTAACACTTTATAATAACTACACACTATTAAGCCTTATTTAAGCATTAATAAACATTTAATTAACAGTGAAAACATCATTAATTAAGGATGATTCACACTTAATACACTATTAATTAACACACTTGTTAACGCTTTATACATAAAGAATAATGAGTTCCAAAACCTACGTACTCAATGTTTATTCATGCTTAATAACTCATGAATTAACTATGCTATCTATATTTGTAAATGCACAAATTAATGTGCTTTCAGCACATGTATTAAATGCGTACTAATTGTTAAATAATGTTTGAATTCACTATCTATTAATCCTGCAATGCATCATTAATTAAGGCAGTTGCTAGTAGTTACTTAAGTGTATTTGTGAACCATTCTAAAGTGAAGACTATTCATGCTTTATTAAGGCTTTGTTAATGTTTCATAAATCCTAAATAGCCACAAGTTATTTTTCCCTTGTGGAAATCAGACAAAATGAATTCACTATCTATTAATCCTGCAATGCATCATT
>JBBPBX010023612.1:10079-30104 GCA_038048925.1 Garcialebias charrua | reverse complement strand
AAGGTGCGGTATGTACGTATGTTCCGACTTACGTCAAAATTCGGTTTACGCCGCCGCGTAGGAACGAATCTCCGTCGTAAGTCGAGGACTACCTGTACAAATTTTAACATGCATGTTATCTGTTGAAATAAGTAAAAATTGTAATTAGAGAATCTATTAATTTCTAGATGTTCAATGGCATTTATCAGAACATGTGTCAATACTGTACTCTGTATCAGCTAGTACTCAAATGTAGGTACTTGTACATCCTTATTATTTATGCCAAAAGCAAATTGAGGTAGGCCAATATTTGCCAAATCTTTATCCCCGTCCTCTAGTTTTTAATTTTAACCTTTGACACAAGCCTTGACATCTAACCTAACCTCTGACCCCTGGAGCTAACACTAACCCTGTTAGTCCACATAAAAACACACAGATACACAACTGTGTGCACATCAATACAAACTGTCACCTGCCGAGTATGAACGGTGGGTACAAAGTGGTCAAAGAATGAATTACCCAGCACCTGTTGCTTGCATGAACAAGTTGCCTCACAGGAAAACAGCTAAAATTAGCTAAAATATGCTGAAATGTAGCTGAAATGGAAGAACAAGCCCAAGTTAGCAAAAATAACATATATTTGCTGAATCAGGTTTAACTAAGCAGAAATGAGCACAAAAATTAAGGAATTCGTTTTTTTTAAGCTAAAATTAGCAAAAAAGATACCTGAAAAGTAGCTGAAAAAGCAGAAAGAAGCTTAAAGGAGCTGTATGTAACTTTTCTAACAATATATTTTTAACATATTTCTTCACTCTGTCACTACCTCCTGACATACTGATTTTAGACAAGTAATTTCTGAAAAACTATTGTCCCCTTGCTTCTCTAAAAGCATTTCTAAAAAGCCACAGTGACCCGCCGTTAACCAGCCAATAAAAACAGAGTTTGTAACCAGCCAATAAAAACAGAGCTTGAATTTGAATCAGCCAATAAAAACAGAGCTTGAATTTGAATTTCAGCAGAGCAAGGGGTAACAGAGCCATATATGGCTCTGAGGGGGAGGGACCAGAAACGTGTCTCTGTTCAAAATTGTCCTACGTTCCAGCGTGTTCCAGAAATTACATACTGAACCTTTAAAGTACCAGAAGGAAGTGGAGAGCCTATTATTGCTGAATTACCGTAGGCTGAAAAAAGTTTAAATGAGTGCAAAAATGTGACATTAGCTGAAAAAGCTGAAATTTGCACAAAAACCACTCAGTAGTAGCTGAAATAGCAGAAAAAGCTGAATCCTGCAATAAGCTAAAAGGAGCATAACAAGATGAAATTAGCAAAAAAAAGTTAGAAGCACAAAAATGTTGTGGTTAGCAGAAATGATCTGAAAAGAGCAAAAAAAAACAGCTGAAAGTAGTTGAAAGTAGCTGAAAATTATTAAATTTGCAGAAGGAAGCTTAAAGAAGCTGAAGCAGAACAAAATGTGAAAGGAGCAGTAAAAGGTTGTGAACGCATCTAAAGATTTGAAGGATGTAAAATGAGATAAATTAATTTTCTATGAGAACAAAAATGGCATAAAAGGCTAAATGTTTCAAAATGCTAAAGTTGCACCAAAACCAAAAGCCATAGCTGGATTGTCCTGAAAGAGCCGCATGTTTTGATTTATGATTTGTTGAAATAGTTAAAAAACTGCGGGACGAGAACTGCGCTGAAAAACACATGGAAGAAAAATGGATGAGAACACTTCATAAACATTCAATTAAAAGCTTAGTCCTGGTTAAAGGAATGCATATCACCCGCTGCCTTCGAGATTAGGACTAAAGTTATCTGTTGAGAAATGAGACGTTATATTTGGTCAAATGTCACTCAGAGTGTCATTTCCACTCAAAGTTATAATTAGATCTGAAAATATGACCAAGTTAATCACTCATGTTTCTGCGAACGTTCGTCAGCGGCCATCTTGAACTGGAAGTCAGTCAGTTGCAGAAGTACAACCAATTATTATTAAGTTTTATTAAAATCCATACAATGGTATATGAAATATTCTGCTAACAAACACAGTAGACCACAGCTATGCCCATGTCATAAGCAAAAATCAGACGTAATGAGCAACATTTGCAGAATGCGTTGTGACTTCAGCTACTGCACATTGTTGTGTGTTTTTACGGTGAGCAGCTCCTTCAGCTCGACTGTCACCATCAGGGAGAAGGTTCAGAACCATGAAGACCAGAACCATGAAGACCAGATCCATGAAGACCAGAACCATGAAGACCAGAACCATGAAGACCAGAACCATGAAGACCAGAACCATGAAGACCAGAACCATGAAGACCAGAACCATGAAGACCAGAACCATGAAGACCAGAACCAACAGATTTAAAAACAGTTTTGACCCGTCAGTCGTTACTGAACTAAACAATAAGAACTGAATCAGTGCAATAAGGGACCACGAGTATCAAACTGTTGTGCTGCACGTTTGGACTGTTCAGAATCTGTAACTATTACCTTTTACATTGTTTACTATTTATACTTGAAACAGTGCTTGAAACAAATGGGTGTCTCTGAACACATCGTACAGCTAATAAAATCACTTTACAATGACCAAGAAGCAACGGTTAGGACAGCCTACGGGAACACGGAGTGGTTTCGAGTCGGGAAAGGAGTTCGACAAGGCTGCATCCTATCACCAGTTCTATTCAACTTGTACGCAGAAGTGATTATGACGCGATGCAATTTGGACGAATCTGAAATTGGAATCAAAATCGGCGGCAGAAACATCAACAACCTTCGATACGCAGATGATACAACCCTGCTCGCAGAGAGTGAAAAGGACCTCGACTGTCTCGTCCGACGAGTGCAAGAGGAAAGCGAACGAATGGGACTGTACCTGAACATCAAAAAAACTAAAGTTATGACCACGGCAGGCAATGGTGCAGTGAACATGCAAATCAACAACACGGTAATTGAGTCTGTCCAAGATTTCATTTTCCTTGGAGCAAAAATCGACCGCAGTGGGACATCGGTGCCCGAGATCAAGAGGCGAATCCCACTCAGCAGGACTGCAATGCAGGGAATGGAAAAGATCTGGAAGAGCAAGGATATTAGCATTGCAACAAAAGTCAGATTGGTCAACGCAATTGTCTTCCCTATAATGATGTATGGTTGCGAGAAAAGAAGAGAAAAGAAAAGTCAAAGCATTCGAACTTTGGTGTTGGAGGAGAATGCTAAGAATACCTTGGACCACCATGATGACGAACAAGGCAGTTTTGGACCGCGTCAAACCGATAATGTCATTATTGGGCAAAATGACCAAACAGCAGCTTTCATATTTTGGCCACGTGATGCGCGCTGATTCTTTAGAAACATCAATGATGCTGGGAAAAGTCAGTGGAAAAAGAAGACAAGGCCGCCAAAGAACAAGATGGCTCGACACAATCATGACAACAATGAATTTACCAATTGTGGAATTGAAAGAATTGGTGAAAGACAGGAAGGCGTGGAGTACGAAGATAAAATGACCGAAAGTCGTTTGCGACTGATCGGATAATCATCATTTATACTTTATATTGTATTCATATTACACAGTTTTTACTTTTTTTCTGGGAAGCAAACCCGAATGTTGTTGCACTCAGGATCAATAACGGTCTAGTCATTTAGGGCAGCACGGTGGCACAACTGGTAGAGCTGCTGCCTCTCAGCGAGAAGGTTGCCGGTTCAAATCCCGGTCCGGGGCCTTTCTGGGTGGAGTTTGCATGTTCTCCCCGTGCATGCGTGGGTTTCCTCCGGGTACTCCGGTTTCCTCCCACAGACCAAAAAACATGCTTGTTAGGCTGATTGGTGACTCTAAATTGACCCTAGGTGTGAGTGTGAGAGTGGATGGTTGTTTGGTGTGAGTGAGACAGGTCCCTCTTGTAAATGAGTCCCCGTGACTCAACGAGGCTAGCCTGTATAAATAAAGGTTGAATGAATGAATGAATGAATGGTCCATGACATATTTTGCTAACAGACAGTGATGATAACAATGTAAACAACATGTGCATGTGATCAGCTGGTTTCTTTGTTGGCCGCGCGTCACGCAGCTATAGGACCCGCACGCGCTTCTATATTACGTGCACAGTATGGAGCCCATACAGCTGCAGGCCTCTTTACACCACTGGAACAAGCACGAGCACGCTGTTGCACGCGCGTCTTTTGCATTAATATTTCATCTGCACATGGGGCTGAAGTTGCTCCAGCCGTGCGCGCGCAGCCCCGGTTCCTGCACCGGTGGAAATGCGTGACCCCCGCGCGTGACCTCAGGATCTGGGAGGCTCGTGACAGTGAAGATCCTGCAGGATCCTCCTGGATCACAGAAGATCCTGCAGGATCCTCCTGGATCACACAAAACTGGAGCTTCATCATCGCGCGCGCATCATGATGATGATGATGATGAAGATGTCTCCAGCTGCAGGAGCCTCGAACCGTGAAGTTAACGGCTCCTGCAGCCGGGGGGCTCCTTTACAGGCCCCCGTACTAATGTGAACGGTCCTGGGTGTTTTCATGAGCCGCGGCGGGCTCCGTGCTGGAAACACCTTCAGGTTCACCTCCATGGCGGATGAGCAGCATCCCCCTCCGCCAGTTCAATTTCCCCGTTTTCACCGAGCTTCCGTTCAACGAGCGACTCTCTGTTGGTTTTGTTCGTTATTATTTATTGATGTGCCGCCTCAGCGGCGGGTTAAAGTGTCGCTGTGTGTCGTTTACCCGCTCGTGCCCGAGTCCCAGGCCCGAGCCTTTTTGTCTCGCTGCTCCCGGAGCCTCCTTCCTTCTCTCCCCGTCCTCCTCCACCCTCAGCCGGCCAGAACTCCTCCAGATGAGCCGCTGATGCAGCAGAGGCCCGCGGCGGCCGCCGGGTCCTAAACACCGCCAGATCACAGGCAAGGAAGAGATGACCTTTAACAGTAACTGATGCGCATGCGTACAATCGGGCACCACGCCCCCAGATTCGTTCCAAGCCATTTCCGGTTTCATTAATCTCTTTTTTCACATTACATTTGCGTACTACAATAATAATAAAAACAACAACATTGAAGGATAAAATAATGAAGTAGAGAGAAGAGAGAAAAAAAAAGAAAGAAAAAAAAACAAGCAGATGAAATAAAATAAAACAAGTTACCAGGGGGAGAGAAAAATATGTTTATGTTTGTTTATGTTTATGTTTATTAAATTTGTTCATTTTTTTTACAAAAGAAACAATACAAGGCAATCTCATAATGATAGTGTACAAAATGTAAAAAAATGAAAGGTGGCAGAAAGAAGAATAAATCTTATTATATCTGCCCCTTATCTCCAACAATCAGATTAAACAACAGTAGTCAAACCATGTAAACAATAATAATCTTCAACCAACTTTTTCCAACAATCAGGTTAAACAATAATATTCTTCAACCAACAGTACAAAATGACTAATTCTTTTTAGTTTTCTAACTAATACTAATACAGTACAAAATGACTAACACTTTCTAATTTTCTAACTAATACAATACACATTACGTTATTTCACATATATTTTTTTAACATATTTGTTTTGATCATTTTTTTAAATGTAAACATTGACTTGGCATTTTTAACTACATTCTCCAAGCCATTCCATAATCTAATTCCCTGAATTGAGGTAGAACGTCCCTTCAAACTGGTTCTGAATTGTGGTTTTACAAACAACTCTGTTCCCTTAAGATTATAACAACTTTGTCTTTTAACAAAGTGCATTTGGATATTTAAAGGTAATGCATTATTTTGAGCTCTATACATAACTGATAAAATATTATAGTCTACCAAATCATGGAACTTCAGTAATTTTAGTTGATAAAATAATGTACTTGATGGATGACGGTAATGCTTTCTAGTGATAATTCTTACAGCTCTTTTCTGTAATACAAAAATAGGCTTTGTGATTGTTTTACACGCATTCCCCCAAACATCAATACAATAGATTAAGTGTGGAACAATGATTGTGTTATACAACAAATACAGAGCTTTATCATTCAATAGGTCTCTGACTTTGTACAGTACTGCTATCGATTTAGCTATTTTTATTCTTACAGAATTTATGTGTTGTTTCCATGTCAGTTTGTCATCAATGATAACACCCAAAAACTTCACCTCATTCACTCTACAAATCTCAACATCCTCAATTTTGAGTGGAACATCAACAGTTTTCTTTCTATTACCGAATATCATGTAATTAGTTTTCTCTAGATTTAATGATAATTTATTTATTTTAAACCAAGTTTGTATCTTGACAAATTCTGTCTTTATCAATTCTAACATTTGTTCTATATCTTCACCTGAACAGAAAAAAGTGGTATCATCTGCGAAAAGTACACATTTAAGGAGTCCTGACACATTTACCAAGTCATTCACATATAAAATAAAAAGCTTTGGTCCAAGTACAGAGCCTTGGGGAACTCCACATGTGATATTACAGAGGTCAGATCTTACATCATTTATTTGTACAAATTGTTTCCTATTTTTTAAGTAGCTAGATACCCACTGTAATGCTGGTCCTCTAATACCATATTTGTTCAGTTTTTCAAGGAGAATGGTGTGATCAATAGTATCGAATGCTTTTTTTAAATCAACAAAGATACTGATACAGTGTTGTTTTTGATCGACAGCAGTAGTTATTTGTTCCATTAATTCCATGAGAGCCATTGATGTAGAGTTTTTTGATCTAAACCCATACTGACTGTTGCTTAGAATATTTTGTTTATCTATAAATTGGTCTAGTCTGTTTACAAATAGTTTTTCAAGAATTTTTGAAAACTGTGGTAACAAGGATATAGGTCTATAATTGTTGAATACACATTTATCACCATTTTTAAAAAGAGGAACGACCTTAGCTACTTTCATATTATCTGGAAAAATTCCTGTTGAAAATGATAAGTTACATATGTATGTGAACGGCTCAATAATATGGCTCATTATGTCCTTTACAAACATCATATCCATGTCCACCCAGTCTTTCGATCTCTTGTCTGTAAGATGTTTTACTACATTCATTATTTCCTCTTTGTTAGTTCCATTTAGGAAAATACTATTTGCACAACCTGTAATTGAGTGGATCATATTTTTATCTACTTTTGGTATCTTAGCTGCAAGGCTTGATCCAACATTTACAAAATATTGATTAAATCCATTAACAATTTCATTTTCATCATGAACTTCATCGTTGTCTTTTACAAAATATTTTGAAATACCAGTTTTTGCTTTATGATTCTTCAGTACACCATTCATTACTCGCCATGTTGCTTTCATATCACCATTAGTTTTATCTAATAATTTACTATAATATTCTTTCTTATGTTTCCTTATAATCCCTACTAATTTATTTTTATACTTTTTATATTTTTCTTCTGCGCTCTGACTTCGCAATTTCAAGAAACATGAATACAAATAATTCTTTTTTTTACATGCATTTCTTAACCCTTTTGTCATCCATGGTTGATCATTCGTATTTCTCTTTGTGTAATTTGTTTGCACACAATTCTTTTCATACAGGGTTTCCAAGATATTCATAAACTCATCATATGCCCTGTTCGCATCATCAACATACACATCATTCCAGTCTTGTTTATCCAGATCCTCTTTCAATTTTTCCAAAACTTTTTTTGATGTGTTTATGATTTTTTTCTTCGTTGTGTCTGCTTTTGTGATATTTTGATCATTTTTAAATATTGTGAAAACTGGTAAATGATCACTTAAGTCGGTCGTTAAGATACCACCAATCACATCCCCATTTGTTATATTTGTGAAAATATTATCAATTATTGTAGCACTATGAGTTGTAATTCTTGTTGGCTTTGATATCAATGGATACATATTTAAATACAGTCGTAATAGCAGCATACAGTACAATTAGGTATTATTTATACATTGTGACCATGCTGACAATGTCCTAACAGCCTTACGGTTCGCACAGTGTTTATGTTTATTAATTAAATTTGTTCATTTTTTTTACAGAAGAAACACAATACAAGACAATCCCATTAATGATACGTACACAATGTAAAAAAATGAAAGGTAGCAGAAAGAAGAATAAATCTGTGACATTGTGTTCAATGTCGTTTATATAAGTTGGTTGAAGATTATTGTTTAATCTGATTGTTGGAAAAAAGGGGCAGATATAATAAGATTTATTCTTCTTTCTGCTACCTTTCATTTTTTTATATTTTGTACATTATCATTTATGGGATTGTCTTGTATTGTTTCTTTTGTAAAAAAAATGAACAAATTTAATAAACATAAACATATAAGTTTCAAAATCCTTAAAAAACAAAAAAATCTGCCTTTTCCTTGAGAATTTACATTTATGTATGTAGTACTTAGCAATAATTAAGAGTAAGTTAATAATAAAGACTTATTTTTCATGTTCATTGTCATTTGCAAAGAAACCCAGCATAATGTGTTCAAAAAGCAGTTGATAATCTTTACATAGGTGAGTTGTTATGAAATGGGTCAAGTCCTTCCAGAAAATCTTAAATGAGCAATACCAAAAGAGAGGTTTCATTCATCTCTATTGTTTTGGTTCTTCACGCCACAGTCAAGTTTGACTGTTACTTTTCAGCTTATTTTTCATCTCCTCATATAAATATTATTATCAACTGATTGTGAATGTTTCTGTGCAGTACCCAGACTTCTGTTGCTATACTGTATAAAGAAACTGAAATGAGTTGAAGAAATTATTTTTTATTTAAATCTCCGACATAGAAGATGGCCGACATGCAATGTTTCATGAAATTCTAGGATTTTAATATTTCTGTGGAGCACAAATGTGTAAAAGTCAAATAGTAAATTCCAACTTCATGCTCTGCCTTCTTCTTTTTTATTTTTTATAGGATAGAAAGAAAGGAAAGACGGAAAGTAAAACATAACAAATACACACAGAAAGCATAAGGCAAACACACCCGACCGCCGACCGCAAACCTGCAAAGAACATGACAGAACACAATAACAAAACACATATGTATAAAAGACATAGAATATTCATGGCTTTGCAGTAGATTTTTACAAATATATATACCTATACCTACATATATATGCAGTACGTACATACATACATATACATGCATATGCAGTTACATTCACATACCTGTACATATATACATATGATAACTGCATACATCCCTGCATCTATTTGTGTGTGGTTGTGAGCATGCATAAATAAGGCTTCTCTAATAGAACATTTAATAGTGACCGCTAAGCATCAGAGACCCGACCCCCAAGACCCGAGGCAGACAGAAAGGGGACCAGAACAGTTTGATTGTTACTTCTCAGCTTAATTTTTTTATTAAAGTCATCTCCTCATATAAATATTATTAACTGATTTTTACGTATGTGAGTGTTTCTGTGCAGTGCCCAGACTTCTGTTGCTATATAAAGAAACTGAAATGAGTTGAAGAAATTATTTTTTATTTAAATTTCCGACATAAAAGATGGCTGACATGCATTGTTTCATGAAATTCTAGGATTTTAATATTTTTGTGGAGCACAAATGTGTAAAAGTCAAATAGTAAATTCCAACTTCATGCTCTTCTTAAATACGTTGCTGTTTGTTACTAGATGCTTTGGGTTTTAGTGCAGTGTGTGGAACATTGTTAACAGATTGTCATCAGAGACTCTACTTCCTCAGACGGCTGAGACGAGCTGGTCTAAGTAGCCTAGTCCTCACCTCGTTCTACAGGTGTGCAGTGGAGAGCATCCTGTGCTCCAGCATCAACGTGTGGCATGGAGGCTGCACAGCTGCAGAAAGAAAAGCTCTGCAGAGAGTGGTGAAGGCTGCACAGAAGATGTTGGAGTCAGTCTCCCCACCATCACAGACATTTACACCTCCAGATGCAGGAAGAGAGCCACCTGCATCATGAAAGACCTCACTCACCCAGCACACTCACTCTTTGCACCACTCCCCTCAGGACGGAGGTTGAGGAGCATCAAATGTAGAACCACTAGACTGAGGAACAGCTTCTACCCTGAGGCTGTTAGACTCATGAATAAATAACCTGAATAATCACTGTGAAATATCACATGTTGCTGCTGATCTGTTTTACGTTGCTGCCGATCTGTTTTGCTGATCTGTTTCATGTTGCTGTGTTCGTGCATGCTCATCTGCTCACACCGACTCATGTTCGTGCTGCTGTTTTTATGCTATAGTGTTCAGTGTATATTTAGTTGATGTTTTTCTTAGTTCATATCTTAGATGTTAATACTGTTTTTCTTTTATATATAAAATATTGTACCAGCTACCAGCTCAGGCTGTAACTGACAGAAAGCCCAGAAGAGCCCAGCAGAACCAGGACTGAAGCTGCACAAGGTTGAAGGTGCAGAACAAATTCCTGAGGAGCACAGAGGAAGCTAAGCAGCAGGCGGATGTGATGAGCAGCATTTATGTTTTTAGAGGGGTTCATCTGAGGACCAGATCAGGAGAACCTGACTAGTTGAACAGTGCTGGTGCTCCATGTAGCAGCTGATCTTCACTTTGCATGAGCTGATGGTGACACCTGCTGAAAAACAAAACACATTTGAGGACAGAGTCACTAAACTATTTATTTATTTTTGAGGATACTGTGTCTTTATCTAGAAAGTTTATATTAACTGTGGTGGGGTGGCACAGCGGCTCAGTTGATAGAACTACCACCTCAACAAGAACGTCGGTTCAAATCCTGGTTTGGGGCCTTTCTGTGTGTAGTTTGCATGTTCTCTCCGTGCTGCGTGGGTTTTCTCCAGGTTCCTCCCACAGACCAGAAACATGCATGTTAGACTGATTGATAACTCTAAATTGTCCCTAGGTGAGATAGAGAGAGAATGGTTGTTTGTCTCGTTTGTCTCTGTGTGTCTCTGTGATGGACTGGAGACTTGTCAGGGTGTCCCTCGCCTCTCACACAGTGACTGGACATGGGCACCAGTGACCCCTGCACTCCTTAAAGGAAGAAACGGGTAAAAATAATTCAAGGTTCAAGTTTCTTTATTGTCATTCATGTCACATGTGGTACATGAGGTGGAACAAAATTGTGTACTCAAGCTTCCAGTTACACTTGAAAATATAATAAACTGTATACAGTACAGAATAAAGATACTAAACACTGATAATATAAAATATTATCATGTATTAAACAGCAGCTCCAACATGAGTCTGTATTGAGCAGATGTGTATGAATAAATACAGCAGCATGGATAATAAGCAGCATGAGATCAGCAGAATGATCAGCAGCACAGATAAGTCGCATATCATCAATTAAAGGGACATTAGTGATGGATAATGGATGGATGGAATCCCAAACCAGTCAGGCAAAGGGAAAAATGTAAATTACAGGTAACAGCAATGACTGCAATTGATTATTTATCCATCCATTCTTGTCTTCTGCTCTATGGTCAGACCACTAACTGGTCCAAGATGGAAAACCATGTCATACCATTTTATTTATAGAGCACTTAAAAGAGCGACAAGGCCAACCAAAGTGCTGTACAAACAGAAAAACAGGCAACACACAAAATGAAGTAAAATCAGAATATAAAAACGTTGCAGATAATAAATATGACAACCAACCTGTGTGAAGCAAACAGGTTCAAACACAGATCATCTGGTGTTGAAAGCAACAGAATAGTACTGTAGTGGGTTTTTAAATAGGATTTGAAAACCGAGAGGGAGGGGGCTGCCTGACAAGCAGAGGTAACTCGTTCCAGAGTCTTGGACCTGCTACAGAGAAGGTGTCACCTCTACGAGTTCCTGGAACTGTGAGGAGCAGCTGTTCCGCTGACCTCAGAGAACATGGTGGGACATACAGCTGTAGTAATTCAGAGAGATTGAGGGGTGAGACTGTTCAGCGATTTGTAGACATACAGGAGTATTTTGAACTGGATTTGAAAGCGAACTGGTAGCCAGTGCAGGGAGGCCAAGACTGGTGTAATGTGCTCTCTTTTGCCTGTACTGGTTAAAATTTGGGCTGTTGCATTCTGGACCAGTTGTAGTCGTGCAATGGTGGTCTGACTGATACCAAACAGGAGTGAATTGCAGTAATCAAGCCTAGATGTAATAAATGTGTGTATTACTGTCTCCAGGTTGTTTTTGGATAATATGGGCTTCAGCTTAGACAGTCGCCTCAGCTGAAAAAAACAGGATTTGACAATCATGTTTACATGACTGTTGAGTTTCATGGAAGAATCCATTATCACTCCCAGATTTGTGACTCTTTGTTTTTCTGACAGGGCTAGAGCAGAAAGGTCGATGCAGTGGTTCGTGATCATGTCGTTGGGAGGGAACAACATGGCTTCAGACTTCTTTTCATTGAAACTTAAGAAATTTAAAGCCATCCAGTCCCTGATGTCAGCCAGGCAGTCGAGCAGAGGTTGAATAGAGCATGTACCATTGTGTCTTAGGGGGAAGTAAATTTGACAGTCATCGGCGTAGAAGTGGAAAGGTATGTTGTGTTTCCGGAAAATAGCACCAAGTGGCAGCAGGTATAAAGAGAATAGGAGAGGACCCAGGATGGACCCCTGCGGAACCCCCCATTTAAGTGCTGCCGCTGCAGAACTAAAATCTTTGATGGAAACACAAAAGGATCTGTCAGAGGTAGGATCTGAACCAATTGAGGGCTGACCCTGTGATGCCCACCCACTGCTCCAACCTAGCAATGAGGATCTCATGGTCAATGGTATCAAAAGCAGATGTAAGATCCAATAGGACACTCAGCCAGGCCCGGCTGCATGGGCGGGCAATGAGGGACATTGCTCCCCCACAGAGTCAGCTGTGCCCCACCTGACTGGGCAACGGGAAGTTTTTTGTTTGTTTGTTTTTAATCTCTGAGTGTACATCTTTCTATTTTTCCTATCTCTGTTTGTCAGTCATACAATTCAACCAATTCAAGCCAAGGCAACATTCTAGCCAACTACAGTTCGAGGGGGACGGGTCACTGACTTAATGCGCAAACTAGTTGTTTTCAAACAGAAACAGCCACGCTCACCATTGTCCGTGTATCATGGATATTCTGACTTTTTTCCCAAAAAACAAACAAACAAGAGGACAACGAATGACACTGCAGTGGAATAAATGAGAGCAGACAGGAAGCGGCACCATCCATTTCAGTTGGAATCGTAAGCACTGAAGTCAGCTGACTTTTTTAAAAGCTAGAAATGAGGAGGAAGATTTTGAGCTAACCAGCAACGTTAGCTTGGAAGTGTTGCCTTCTACAAATGAGGTTCAACCTGAGCTAACAATGGCAGCTAACTTTACTGAAGAAACTTCTACAGTAGAAGATATAACAAAACAAGGTAATGCTTCAAGTACCAAGAGTCTGAGCTGGTGAGGGTGCTGGACTTTGAGGACTTGGTTTGTGACTTTACAAATAAAAAGACCAGAAAGAACTTCTAAAGGTAAGAACCACTGTGCTTTCTGTGAAATGAGTAGTCCAATATAAACTTATGGCTGTGCAGATAATAAATGTACAGTATTTTGTTTATTTGATATACTGTCTGCATAACATTAATCTTGCATAACTGTGGTGTGATGCTGAGAGTTAGTGCTGCAACAGGTTTTTGCAGAGTGTGAAGTTGCCCAGATCACTTGATGACTGTTCTAATGCAACCTACACTCAGCTGTGTTATGTGATGGAATTGTTATATCGTCAGCTCAGCTAGCATGAATGTTCACTTCAGTCACAGTGTTCAGCCTGACACTAGTGCTTATATTTATCACTGTATGTTTATGTTTATGTTTGACTTTTAATTGAATGAACACAGCACTACAGGTTGGGTTGTCTTGTTCTTTTTTTAATTTTTTTGTTTTTTGTTTTTTTGTTTTGATTTTGTGATTTTATTGAGATTGTTTCTTCACAGCACTGTATTAGGAGTGGTCACAGAGCCGTTGTTCAACTTGAAGCAAATAAAATGTTTGTTGAAAAAAATATGCCCCCTTAAAAAAATAGAACGCCCCCCCCTTTGAATTGTTTCTGCAGCCGGGTCTGCACTCAGCACAGAGTCACCAGTGTCTGTGGATAAGAAGATGTCATTAAAAAACCTTCAGTAGGGCAGTTTCAGTGCTGTGGAGAGCTTTAAAGCCAGATTGGAATAACTCAAGGACAGCGCGATCCTCCAGGAAGCACTTCAACTGGGACTCAACTATTTTCTCCAGAAGTTTAGAAACAAATGGGAGTCTGGAGACAGGCCTGAAGTTAGATACTACTGAGGGGTCAAGGTTTGGTTTTTTCAGGAGAGGT
This sequence comes from Garcialebias charrua, assembly GCA_038048925.1. Taxonomy (NCBI): domain Eukaryota; kingdom Metazoa; phylum Chordata; class Actinopteri; order Cyprinodontiformes; family Rivulidae; genus Garcialebias; species Garcialebias charrua. Next base: position 15,894 of record JBBPBX010023612.1, on the reverse strand, counting down.
TGAACAGCAGCATGTTTTAATGTTTTTGGCACCACACCAGTGGATAAACTGCTATTTACAATAGCAAGAATGGAAGGACCTAGAGTAGGAAAACCTCCTTTAGTAGCCGAGGGGGGACCACATTAAAGGGGGAACCAGATGGTTTCAGGATGCACAGGACCTGCTCTAGAGAGGACAGAGAGATTGGTTCAAAATGGTCAAATACAGCAACAGATTGAGGTGAGATGGATGGATCATGAGTTGGAGGGGAAATGAGAGCCCGGGTGGTCCCAATTTTTTCTAAAAAGAAATGTAGAAAGTTCTCGCACAGCTCAGTCGAGGCTTCCAAATGTGATGGTTCCGTGAGGTGGAGAACAGAGTTTAGGGTGGAGAACAGAACTTGTGGATTGTAAGAGTTTGAGGCAATGATATCAGAAAAGTATTGGGATTTAGCAGTTTTTACTGCTTTCTGATAACGATGACAACTCTTTTTTAGTATTTGAAAAGAGACCTGCAGCCTGTCTTTTCTCCATTTGCGCTCCGCCCTCCTGCATTGCTGCCTAACGGCCTTGGTGACGTCATTCAGCCAAGGTTCTGTTCTGAGTTTCGATTTTCTAGTTTTAACAGGAGCAACATGACCCAGAGCCTTTAAACAGACAGAGTTGAACTGGGATGTCAGCTCCTCAGTGGTGGAGAGAAACACTGGGGGATAAATTATCATTTCAGAGTTGTAAACATCTATGAAACATGCGGCAGTGAAGTGGTTAATGGCCCGGCTGCGATGTGCAGGAGCGCACAGCTTAGGAGTTAGACGGGGGAGGGTGAACTCAAACCGGACTGGCATGTGGTCTGAAAACACGTCAACGATTTCAAGATTATTAGCAGTCATATCACGAGTTAAAACAAGGTTCAGTGTATGTCCGCGCTCTTGGGTGGGACTGTTTACATGCTGATTTAGATTAAATGAGTCCAATAAATATAAAAAGTCCTTAACCATGGGCTTCTCATGACAGCACACATGAAAATTAAAGTCCCCAATAATGACTACACAATCATATTTTGGTGTGATTTCAGCCAAGAAATCAAAAAAGTCATTTATGAAATCCTAGATTGAGGTGGGCGGTAGACGAGTGCGCATAAAGTTGAAGGCGAATGGCCGAGTTCAAAGACGATCAGCTCAAAGTTGGAGCAGGAAACTGGGATGGGCAGTTTTCCTTTCCTTTTCCAATGTCTAGAAGATATACTGTATACAATTCCTCTAACAAGTTCTGAGTCTGCCTCAGGGTCAGCGCACCAAACTAAATAAAATCTCCATAGAGGCCTCTTAGTAAGAAACTGTAACCTCCTCAGCTGAATTCTTTCACTAAGGAGGAGCCGTGGCTCTGCCTAGAGATCCCCCCAGATGATGGAGCTCCTCATTCTTTGTCTTCCCTAAGGAAACCCATTTCAGGATCTCATTCTTTCAGTCATGAATTGAATCTCACGACCATCGGTGAGTGTTGGAACATAACTGGACCTTCATTGAGGTTTGCCTTTTGGTAAAGCTCCTTCTTCACTGCAACAGCCTCATTACTGTGAACAAAGCCTTGATTCATCAGTCCATCTCTTTCATCCTGCCACATCATAGGAACTAGAATTCAAGATACTTGAACGCTTTCGCTTGAGGCAGGAATTCATCCAGGGAACATTTAGGCATCCATCATCCTCCCTCTTGTTCCAAAGCCAGGTTTCGGGGGCAGCATCTTGAGCAGGGAGGCCCAGAGATCTCTTTCCACAGCCACCTCTTCTGGGAGGACTCCAAGACATTCCCAGGCCAACAGAGAGACGTAGTCTCTCCAGTGTGTCCTGGGTCTTTCCCGGGGTCTCCTCCCAGTCGGACATGCTCGAACCACCTCTAATGGTTCCTCTGGATGTGGAGGAGCAGTCTCCTGATAACTGAACTTCTCACCCTGTCTCTGAGGGAGAGTCCAGCTGCAGAGGAAACTCATTTCAACCTCCTGGATCCATGATCTCATTCTTTCAGTCTCTACCAGAGTTCATGACCAGAGGTGAGGGGAGGAACGTAGACCTGTAAACAGAGAGCTTTGTCTTACAGCTCAGCTCTCTTTTCACCACAATGGACCGGCACAATCTGTCTGTCAATCTCACGCTTCATTCTTCCCTCACTCGTGAAAACCATGAAATACTTGAACTCCTCCACTTGAGGCAGAACCTCACCCTCAACCCGAAGAGAACAATCCACCCTTTTCCAACTGAGATTAAGCATTAATAAAACAAAATGACCAGTGTGAGTAATATTTGAAATCCTTTTAATATATCTCACATTTGATTTATTTACATACAAACTGTGGTTTTGTGACATAAAACTATGCTTTGTAAAATTAACATGAGAAACAAATGTGTACAAGAAACATACACAGATAAATCAGGTCAGGGCTGCTGTTTTCTACATGGTGTTTCTGGAAACAATAAAATGATCACAACGTTTACACTTTCCTGTGTTTTATTGGTATAATCCCACGTTTCATCTGATGGGGGAATATACAGTATTGCATTAGCACTGGTTAAAATAAAACTCATCAGCAGATAGGATTTTTTTTTCTTGTTTTATGTTTAAATTATCATATTTTCAATAAATGTGACTTTCGCCAGCAGCATGAAGCTTTACATAGAGCATCCAGGCATTCTGTGAACGACACTAACGCAGATATACTTTAATGCATACCTGGAATTTGTCAGTTTGGCACAAATGTAAAGGCTGAGCAGACGTTTCCCTTTAGAACACAGAGAATAAATAAACACATAAAAAATGCATAAATAAATAGACAAATCCTCTACAAAGACACAAACACAAACTTGGACACACAGAGGCCGTTAGATCGTCTTGTTTGCTGAAAGGTTACTTTACGGTACAGCTACAGGCACAAACTGAAAGAACGAAAAAGAAAGGAAGCGGAAGGAGAATACGCAGGAAACCCCAAACATCCAGTAGTCTCAGAATATTTTTGTTTCAGAATATTTTGTTTTTTTATTTTTTTTATTTTGAAAGCAATTAATGTCATTTTCTGCTTTTCAGTGAATGAATGTTTCAGTGAGGACGTGTGCGAGCGAGGGAACCTGCATGTTGGCAATCTTATTACAACTGAACTCCACTAATATTGCAGACCTTATCATAATAATAATAATAATGATGATAGCATACATCAAAAAGGAAAAATCACATTTAGAAAGACAACAATAAAGGAATCTCTTCTTGTTTTTCTTGACACAGTGTAACAGGTTAAGACCTTAGCTTATAGACAGCGTCAAACATCACAAGAAGATTAAAAACGAGCTTTTTGTCTTTCAGTTAAATCAGATTTGGTGAACTTCAGACCTTTTATTTTGCATTTACAGAAAGTTGGACAATGCCCATTTTACTTAGAAATGGATCCCCTGAATGACAAAATGAAGACAAACAAACATAAATGTAAACCTCACCTGATTATCTGTGACAGCCTGTCCAATCAGCTGCCTCCGTGACAGAAACTTCACCGAGCAGCTTCGTCCAAACACAAACTAAAACCCAAACCATGCATCAACATCACTTCAAGGGAAATAAAACTCCTGGTTAACATTCTGCTGTTTCTCCTGATCTGCAGTAAAATTACATGTACAACCGATTAAACCCCGAAATAAACCTTTCATTTACTACACCTTGAAAAAGTCTTCGTGCTTCTTGAACTTTTCTTCAGATATGAACATTCGTGATCAAACGGCATCATGAAGACCAAGGAACAGACACGCCAGGTCAGGGAGAAAGTTGTTGAGAGGTTGAAAGCAGAGTTGGGATGTAACAATAAATCCCAAGCTCTGAACATCTCGCAGAGTTCTGTTCGTTTCGTCGTTTGAAAATGAGTCCAGCCCGACTGAAACGTACGAGACATGGCCGTCCGTCTCAACTACAGGCCAAGCGAGAAGTGGTTTATCTGAGCAACTCTGAAGGAGCTTCAACGTTCATCCTGAACACAACGTTCCCACTGTGAAGCAGGGAAGTGGCACCATCATGCTGTGGGGATGATTTCCTTCAGCAGGGACAGAGAAGCTGGTTAGGATGGATGTGAAGATGGATGGAGGTCACTACAGGACGGAGAACGTGTCAGAGGTTGTAAAGACTTCAGAGTCTTCAGAAGGACAACCTGAAACATTCAGCCGGAGACAATGGAATGGTCAGACTTAAAGCAAAGAAGAACGTGAAAAACCTTCAGTCCCATCCATCCATCCATAATCTTCCTCTTGCTCTGGACTCAGGTCTCGAGGCAGCATCTTGAGCAGGGAGGTCCAGACATCTCTCTCCACAGCCTCTTCCAGCTCTTCTGGGAGGACTCCAGGGTGTTCCCAGGACAACAGAGAGACATATAGTCTCTCCAGTGTGTCCTGGATCTTCCCCGGTGTCTCCTCCCAGTCGGACATGCCTGAAGCATCTCTAGTGAGACACCCAGGGGGCATCTTTACCAGATGAACCACCTCAACAGTCTCCTCTGGATGTGGAGCAGCAGTGGTTCTCCTCTGAGTCTCTCCTGATAACTGAACTTCTGTCTCTGAGGGAGAGTCCAGCTGCAGAGGAAACTCATTTCAACCTCCTGGATCCACGACCTCATTCTTTCAGTCTCTACCAGAGTTCATGACCAGAGGTGAGGGGAGGAACGTAGACTGACCTGTAAACAGAGCTTTGCCTTACAGCTCAGCTCCATCTTCACCACAATGGACCGGCACAGAGTCCACAATACTGCAAATGCTGCACCTGCACCACGCTGGACCTTCAGGATGTGACAGACTGTTAGAAACTTCAAAAGACTGAGTGAGAGCTGGGGTCGACCAAGTGTTCACGCAGGGAGGCTGAATACAAATGTGCTTTTTGGAGGGGGTGCCCCACCTGACACAGTGACTGCTGGCACCAGCGAACACCACCACCCCCCGGGACCGGGAAAGGAAGAAGCAGCTAAAGATAATGGATGGATTATTCAATACTTTGTCACATAAAATCTCAGTAAAATCTTATTGTTTGTGGTTGCAACACGACAAAATGTGAAAAAGTTCAAGGAGTTTGAAGACTTGTTCGAGGACATGACCTTCTAGTCTGTGGTGAAGGAGCTCTTCATCTGTGAGGACCTTCTCGTCATTCTGCAGTCCCTGAGCGCGTCCCTTCATTGCACATTTTCTGCAACGTTTCATCGACAAATAAAGCTATTAAAGCACCTGCTCACTGCGACCGTCTGCCTCCGCCTCCTGAAGAGGTGTTCACGACTAAAACGACAGTCCTGAGGCGTTTCCCTGCACGCTGAAAACTGTGGCTACCTTCAGAAGGAGGCGCCGTGCTGAGCGTTACAACGCCCCCCAGGGGGGGTTCACTGGAGACGGCTCATTATTGTGTTTGCTTCCAGCCACACAGACGTCAGCAGCAGAAGAGTCAATCACTCAGTGAGTTCACGTGCACACGGGATTCTGGGCGCCAGCTTTGACATACATGTATTCAGCTTTAAGGCCTCTGCAGACACATTTAGATAATCTGAACCGACAGAGCTGCAGGCGTTACGGCCAAATACAGTAAACCTTTATGCAATACTTTGAGATTTGTTAGCACAATAATATAATTACTATCAGCTACTACAACTCTAAATTTCAACTCAGTGTGTGTAGTATTGACTGAGTTACAGCCATTATTGTTGAGTTTAACTACAGTACTGTATATGAAAGACCTCTGGTGTGTCTATGGAGTACTGGAATGTGGAGCTTCTAGTTTGACAGTAAATGTCAAAAGACTGGAAGCTGTTCACTATCTTATATATATATATAT
>JBBPBX010023612.1:0-10072 GCA_038048925.1 Garcialebias charrua | reverse complement strand
TTCAATGACAGTGTGTTTTTAATAAGACCATGCATTTCTCCTGCAGCACGTCAGATCTTTCGAAGTTAAGTTCTGGATAAAATTTATAAAGAGTCAACATATTTCCTGGTGTTGAGAGCTCCTTCAACAACAACAGGCTAACATCTGTCTGAGCTAGAAATTTCTATTATCTCTAAAAAATTTATTGAGTTTATGCAAAAATGTTTATGTCTTTGCATTACTACTAAATTCGCAAGCTATTTACAATAATAATAACAACAATAACAATAATAACAATAATAATAATAATTCAAGCACAAAGTGCAGCAGATAAGTGTACCACAGTGCAACCTTAGGGTACTGCCATCAGAAATACAATTTGATTTTTTATCAAGGTAATCGTGTAAAATCAAACTAAAGGTGAGGACTTATAGCATTAGCAAGAAACTGACAAGTAATTGTCAATAATTAATTTCCAAATAGATATTCCAACAGAAACTTTACTGTCCCTCCTCTGAACATGTCCAAACCATCTCAGTCTGGCCTCTCTAACTTTGTCTCGCAGTTGTTCAACCTGTGCTGTACCTCTGATGACCTCATTCCTAATCTTATCCATCCTTGTTATTTCCAAGAATAAGCAGCCAGCTGTGTGTGCAGAATGTCTAAACATGTTTCTACCGTGATGGTATCAGTGATTCGCCGCTTGTCTTTGGGAAAATGTTTCGTCTCAGTAAGGCCAGAGGGATTCTCTGCGGTATTACCGAGAGCCTCTGTGTGACCTTGTAGTGAGATGAGAGAGGGGGAAGCTGCCCGGAGACCGCCGCCACATTTTTAATTACTGCTGGCAAAGGGAGAGTTGCTGCAGCCTGTGTGAGATCTGAAGATTAGGCTATAGTGTGAGTGTGTGTGCGCACATAACCTGTAAGTGATATATGTGTACGTGCACACTTTACATGTAAATGTGGCTTTAAAGTGGACTCTCTACTATGAGGGGTCGTATAGCTTCTTGCATCAAGTGATACTATGATTTCATATAGGGGTGTGCATCTCTGTGTCTGGAGAATCGATTCGATTATGATTTTTGGTGTCACGATTCGATTCAAAATCGATTTTTCGATTCAGAAACAATTTTTGATTCAGAAATGATTTTTCTATTAAAATTGTCATGAATTTAGTTTCAGTTTTGCAACTGACAAGCTGAAAAGAATAAACAACAATGGACCTTACCAAGCTCCGCCCACAGGGCTGCGTTTCATTGGCTAATGCCCATAACACGTCACAGCGCAGCTTCCACGTGCGTGCCGGTCTCACAAAACAAACGCTATGGTAGCGTTTGTGAGACCGGCACCACATGCTACTTACATTGCTAGCTAGCATACGTGCAGAATTTCTTTGCGTCAGGGCTGGAAAAATGGTCCTGGGGGTATCTGTACAGGAGATGTCAGGTACCCTGACCGTATTTGTGGAAGTAAAATTCACAGTTTCCTTATATGTGAAACTGAATGCCTTGCTTGGATCAAAGCTTGTGCACGACCACAAAACTGAACAATTATTTCTTTCACCAGCAGAGAAGGGTTGACCTGCTTTTGAAACCTGCTAGTTAACAACACGCGGTCACGATGAGAGAAAGCCACAGTTCACTGAACGTCCTGGAAGTTGGGAAGAAACAGCTCTGCTAACTCCACATGAGCTAGCTAACACAACGAGCTCTACTGTCGATTTCACCTAAAACTGCACAAAATCGTGACACGAAGGCTGGATTTTAACTAACACACCGAACGGCTGAGCTCGTTAGCCCTCACAAAAGTCGCTGTCGGCGTGTTTAGCAGCTAAAGCAGCAACACAACGAGCTCTACTGTCGATTTCACCTAAAACTGCACAAAATCGTGACACGAAGGCTGGATTTTAACTAACACACCGAACGGCTGAGCTCGTTAGCCCTCACAAAAGTCGCTGTCGGCGTGTTTAGCAGCTAAAGCAGCAACGGCTAACCAACCACTTAAGGAATGAATGGAGATTACAGTTAGCATTAGCTTTGCGACCAAGGCACACTCAAAGTTTTGCCAACAACAGAAATCACTGATTTCAAAAGTAACCCTCAAAACCATGAATGCCTGACTTACCCAGCCTTGCAGGACAATAGTCATCAGTGATCCTGTCCACAGCTGTAATAATGCTGAGCGTTGAGGAGCTGCTGTTTTCCTCATCAGACAGTAGCATTAGCTGTGACGCGCACGCTGTTGGAGGCATCGCGTGGCTCAAACAACTTGATAACGTCACAAAAAAAAAATAACATGAACTTGTTGGTTCCCCTGTCCATTGTCGTGGCTGATATTTTGTTGGAATCTGGCAGAAATTATACACTATCCGACTCAGAAATACCCTGCAGAGAGTCAGTCGACGTTTACATTGAAACTAATGCTGCGCTTGGGAGACATGCAGCCATGCCGGAGCTTAGGGGGCGTTTCTGGGCGGAGCTTGGTAAGGTCCATGTAAACAAATGGAACATGTATTTAAAACAATAATTTTAGGTTCCTTGTTGTATCCAATTTTTTGCGTCGTTTGATATTTATACCAAAAATAGTAACAAATAATACAGGAATGCATTAAATTCTGTAACTTAAATAACCAGTATTAGGTTAGCTTTTTGCTCTGTTACTTATAGAAGATTATTGTTTGAATTGATTGTGTGAACTTGTTTTGTTTTTGAAAAAAGGGGCAGATAGAATAAGATGTCTTCTTCTTTCTGCCACCTTTCATATGAGATATGGTTTTATTTTCTTTATCTTTTGGGTTTTAATGTAAAAAATAAAAAAAATGATTTTGGGGCTTTTAGAATCGATTTTGAATCGCCAGGACTAAGAATCTAGATTCTTTAAAAAATATATTTTTTTTTTCCTGCACCCCTAATTTCATTATTTATATTTTTTTATCTTAAATTAAAAAAAAATATTGGAAAGCAGTTCCAAGTTATATAAAGATCTGCAAATTCTTGCAATTATTTATTTGAACCCGTCACTCTTTTTTTTTTTTCTGCTGTCCTCCTCAAAACTGTAGCTAGCTCGATCTGACCTGTAGAGCTTGGCCTCCTTAAGAAGGGGAGAAAATTGATTTTATTTTTGTAAACCTCAGCTCTGCAAAACATCTGACCTGGATTCAGGGCCCAAACAAGTGCGTATTTCTCACTGCCCCAGATTTCTTTCTGACATCAAAGAGATGAAAATCTGCTTTTACTTGCCTAATATTGTGACTCTGATGACTTGTTGTATGGCTTTATGAGTCCAAGTCACCAGGTTTTATTAAAGTTATTGTTTAGTTTTAACAAGTCTGGTCTAATAGTGACTTACAGGAGAATGTCATCCCTTGAGTTTACTTATTAATCAAAATTAAGTTTAAATGTTGAGGGTGTCACTTACTTGGAGATGTTTTGGATAAAATCAAAAAAGACGTTCAATACAGAAACAACTGGACTTTATTTGTAACAGAAGACGTTTTGCTTCTCATCCGAGGAGCTTTCTCAATTCCTCGGATGAGAAGCAAAACGTCTTCTGTTACAAATAAAGTCCAGTTTCTTCTGTATTGAATGCCTTTTTTGATTTTATTATGTCCTGTCTGACTGAGAATCTTCACCAGCATGTTTTGGATCTTATCTGTAGATGATGGCTCTTTTGTTCACCTTATGTGGAAGAAATAGTTTGTTTGTGATAAGATTGCCATCTTAAAACAACTTCCAGAGTTTTTCCCTTGATAACTAGCGCTCATCTCCGTGATTTTTGTTGAGGGTGGGTGGCAAGTTTCAGCGTGAGGGTTCAGCAGGAGGGAAGAGGTTGCCTTTAGCTTTTTAGCTAGCGCACCTGTATTGCAAGCTGCTAGCTTATCATTACGTCAGTGCCGACAGGTGGTGGGGGTGTGTGGAGTTTGGTAGATGGGACGCTTGGTTCGGTTCATGGGGTGGGGCACCCCTTTTGTTTAATAGTAGGGGAAACACTTCATATAAAATATCTCAACAGTGTTTTTGTTTAACCTATTGCGGTCAGCTTTTACATTAGTGTTTTTTCCTCCTAGAATTCTATGGTAATTTGAAAGCAAAGTATTGGTATTTTCTGAATAATTATTTTTCTCCAGGGTAAAGTGAAAATGATAGCAGTGTAAAGACTCAGAGTAACAATAAATTATAGGAGTATTTACAAGTATGCAGCAGCAGCATTTCTGGGGCTACCTGAGTCATTTCTGGCAAGAATATTGTATTTCTGGAAAAACAACCATGCAATGCAAAATTAACTAAAGTGAAAAGTTTAGAAAATATTGTTGCAGGTGTTTTAAGATGGCATCAATCCACTTTGGTCGTGATTAAGTAACTAAATTAGGGATTGGATTGTTTCTGCTGTATCCTCCATGCCAGTTTAACGTTGACACAAATTATTTTAAATTAAATAGACAGCTTATTTCACATGAACCTTCACCACCAAAGAGGGAACTGGTGAGTTTATGTTTCTTCATTCTATGTGGTTTCTGTCTATTGCATCTGAATATATTAAGGTAGGTTTGAAAACATCACATAAGCTTGCCAGAAATCCATTGCAGCATCTCCAGCTGTTGGTGCACCACGCTGGAAATCAGCTAAACTAAGATCAAGACAAATCTGGGGAAGAGGATAAATAAAGAAAAGCCTGGAAGTTCTTTCTCACTGGCGGGTGATTTTGGGATTTATCAGTGGTGGAGTGATAAAAGTCATTCCTTCTGTATAATTGATGGCTGCAATCCATGTGTTGTTTTATAAACCTGTCCAGTTGATGTGTGAAGACAAATCCTCATGAGAGGGGTGATTTGTGGTTCTCTCGCTGACTGGGTGAAGATTTGTATAGATTGGATCCACTGAATTGGTTCAGGGCGGCATGGTGGCACAGTTAGTAGAGCTGCTGCTGCCTCTCAACGAGAAGGTCGCCGGATCATATCCCGGCCAGGGGCCATTCCAGGTAGAGTTTGCATGTTCTCTCTGTGCATGTGTGGGTTTTCTCCTGGTACTCCAGTTTCCTCCCACAAACTAAAAACATGCATGTTAGACTGATTGGTAACTCTAAATTGTCTCTAGGTGTGAGTGAGAGAGTGAATGGTTGTTTGTCTCTATGCGTCTCTGTGATGGACTTGGACCTGCCCAGGGTGTCCCCCACCTCTCGCACAGTGACTGCTGAAAAGGAAGAAGCTGGCAAAGATGATGGTTGGATAGACGGGTCCTATTCTTCCAGTCACTCACTCCTTTATTAAATCACACTTATACAACCATTTTCACTAATAATAAAGTTCAAACATATAAATTCCTGATCATAGTTTGGTTTTACTTTAATACTAACTATTAGGAAACTGTATACTGTATTTGTAGGAAATTTTCTGTAAATCTTAGTAAAAATTGTGCTGATCACAATCATGAATCCCAAGTTTGGCTGAATTTTACAAAGTGTGTAATTAACATGATTCAAATCAGTCATCAAATTAACAGAGAACCTTGAAAATGGAGCACGATGCTTTATTATCCAAACTCAGCTGTTTTTTTGTAAATGCTGTGCATTCTAAACTTGTTGTGTTTCAAAAATCCTTCAGGTTTTGTCAAAATGTCTGTGCTCCTTTACTTATTTTTTTTTATTAACTTTGCTGTCATTTCAGGTCTAAGAGACACAGTCAAAATGTTTTTACTTTGGTTGCAAAATACTTAACTGTTTCTTTCATGTTTCCTAAAGATGTCTGTGCTACTTTTCATCATAAATGTAAAAAAAAATGCTTCAGAGCAACTTTACTAATGCAAAAGTGTGTGTTCGTCTGTTAACTCTGAGAACATCAGAGTCAGAGATTCATAGTCAAAGATTCTTTTTTGTCATTCGCACCACATGTGGTACATGTGGTGGAACGACATTATATACACAGGGTCCCAGTTACATCCAACAATAAAATGTAAAAGAAAAACAGTAATAACATCTAAGACGTGAACTAAGAAAAACAACAACTAAAATTACACCAAGCACCAATATCATAGAAAAACTTTACTCCAAACAGCAGCACGAACATGAGTCTGTGTGAGCAGATGAGCATGAATGAACACAGCAACATGAAAAACAGATCAGCAGCAACATAATGGGATTTTTCACAGTGATTATTCTGGTTGGATATTCATGAGTCTAACAGCTTCAGGGTAGAAGCTGTTCCTCAGTCTAGTGGTTCTACACTTAATGCTCCTAACTTAACCTCCTTCCTGAGGGGAGCAGGGCACCATGCAAGTGTGTGCTGAGTGAGTGGGGTCCTTCGTGGGCAGCACGGTGGCACAACTGGTAGAGCTGCTGCCTCTCAGCGAGAAGGTTGCCGGTTCAAATCCCGGTCCGGGGGCCTTTCTGGGTGGAGTTTGCATGTTCTCCCCGTGCATGCGTGGGTTTCCTCCGGGTACTCCGGTTTCCTCCCACAGACCAAAAACATGCACGTTAGGCTGATTGGTGACTCTAAATTGACCCTAGGTGTGAGTGTGAGAGTGGATGGTTGTTTGGTGTGAGTGAGACAGGTCCCTCTTGTAAATGAGTCCCCATGACTCAACGAGGCTAGCCTGTATAAATAAAGGTTGAATGAATGAATGAATACAGGTGGCCCTCTTCCTGCATCTGGAGGTGTAAATGTCAGAGATGGTGGGGAGACTGACTCTAACAGACTTCTGTGCGGCCTTCACCACTCTCTGCAGAGCTTTTCTTTCTGCAGCTGTGCAGCCTCCATGCCACACGTTGATGCTGGAGCACAGGATGCTCTCCACTGCACACCTGTAGAAGGAGGTGAGGACTGAGCTTCTCAGCTTGTATCAGCCACCTGACGAAGTAGAGTCTCTGATGAACTTTCTTTATCAGGCTGGAAGTGTTGTTGCCCCAGCTGAGGTTATCATTCAAGTGTACACCCAAGTATTTGTAGCTGTAGACCACTTCCACCTCAGATCCTCTTATGTTCAGGGGGGTGTGGGCGTGTTTGTTCCTTCTGAAGTCTACAATCATCTCCTTTGTCTTCTTCACATTGATGTGAAGGTTATTCTCTTTGCACCAGCTCTCCAGGTGTTCCACCTCCTGCCTGTAGCTGGACTCATCATTGTTTGTGATGCATCCCACCACAGCTGTATCATCTGCAAACTTTACAATATGACAGCCTGGATGGGTAGCTGCACAATCATATGTGAGCAGAGTGAACAGGAGAGGGCTCAACACACATCCTTGAGGAGAGCCAGTGCTGAGGGTTATGGTGGAGGAGGAGAAGTTGTGGATCCTCACTGACTGTGGTCTGTTAGTTATAAAGTCTAGGACCCAGTTGCGAATGGACGGGCTTAGTCCTAGTGTGAATAGTTTGTCCATCAGGGTTTGGGGGATCATGGTGTTGAAGGCAGACGTTAAGTCCACAAAGAGCATATGGACATGAGTCTTTTTGCGCCAGGTGGTTGAGCGCATTGTGGATCACAGAGGAGATGGATGTCATCCTCTGTTGATTGGTTCTTGTGGTATGCATACTGATGAGGGGCCTCATTGATGGTTGTGTTGATGTGGGTCATGACCAGTTTTTTTTAAGCATTTAGCAACTATCGGGGTGAGGGCCACTGGCCAATAGAACACGGCCTTAAAGTGAATAATGGCATAGGATTCTCTAAATATTTGACACGTATATTAAAAGTTTTGTTTTTACCGAAGTAAACATATTTTGTCTTTAAAACTGGAAAAGTCTTTGCACACCTCAGTGTAGATTCATCCATCCATCCATCCATCCATCCATCCATCCATCCATCCATTCTATTCTGCTTATCCAGGGTTGGGTCACTGGGGTAACATCCTAAGTAAGGAGGCCCAGACTTCCCTCTCCCCAACCACTTGGAGCAGCTCCTCAGGGGGAATCCCAAGGCGTTCCCAGGCCAGCCGAGAAACATAGTCCCTCCAGCGTGTCCTGGGTCTTCCTCTGGGTCTCCTCCCGGTGGGACGTGCCTGGAACACCTCACCAGGGAGGCGTCCAGGAGGCATCCTAACCAGATGCCCGAGCCACCTCAACTGGCTCCTCTCGATGTGGAGAAGCAGCGGCTCTACTCCGAGTCCCTCCCGGATGACAGAGCTTTTCACTCTATCTCTAAGGGAGAGTCCAGAAACCCTGCGGAGAAAACTCATTTTGGCCGCTTGTATCCGTGATCTTGGCTCATGACTAGATGAGCATTTTGGCTCAGCTCTCTCTTCATCACGACAGACCAGTACAACGCCCGCTTCACTGCCAATGCTGCACCTATCCGCCTATCGATCTCACGCTCCATTTTTCCCTCATTCTTGAACAAGACCCTGAGATGCTTGAACTCCTCCACTTGGGGCTGGACCTCCTCCCCAACCCAGAGAGGGAACTCTACTCTTTTCCGGTTCAAGACCATGGCCTCATACTTGGAGGAACTGATCCTCATCCCGGCTGTGTCACACTAGGCTGCAAACCGCTCCAGAAAAAGCTGTAGATCACGACCTGATGAAGCCAATAGGACCACATCATCTGCAAAAAATAGAGAAGCAATACTAAGGCCACCAAAGCAGATCCCCTCAACACCTTGGCTGTGCCTAGAAATTCTGTCCATAAAAGTTATGAACAGAATCGGTGACAAAGGGCAACCTTGGCTGAGTCCAGCTCTCACTGGGAACGAGACAGACTTACCACCAGCAATGTTAACCAAGCTCTGACACGGGTCATACAGGGACCTAACAGCCCTTCACAAAGAGCCTGGTACCCAATACTCCTGGAGTACCCCCCCCCCTCCCCCCCCAATCAGGGTTCCCGAAGGGATGCAATAGAACGCCTTCTCCAAGTCCACAAATCACATGTAGACTGGTTGGGCAAACTTCCACGCGCCCTCCAGGACCCTGCTGAGGGTGTGGAGCTGGTCCAGTGTTCCACAACCAGGACGAAAACCACACTGCTCCTCCTGAATCTGAGGTTCGACTATCCGACGGACCCTCCTCTCCAGAACGGTAAATGGTAAATGGAGCTTATTTATATAGCGCTTTCCAGCCCACTGTGAGGAGCCCCAAAGCGCTTTACAATGCCAACCATCCACCCATTCACACACGCATTCATACACCGGTAGCGGCGACTGCCATGCAAGGCGCCTTCCAGTCCTACCGGGAGCAACTCGGGGTTAAGTGTCTTGCCCAGGGACACAACAACACATGGTGTGGGGAACCGAGATTCGAACCTCCAACCTTCCAATCGGGGGACGACTGCCATCACCACTACGCCACGGCCGCCCCAGAACCCCTGAATAGACCTTACCAGAGAGGCTTAAGAGTGTGATCCCCTTGTATGTAGTTGGAACACACTCTACGGTCCTCCTTTTTGAATAAGGGGACGACCACCCCAGTCTGACAATCATGGGGAACTGTCCCTGACCACGCAATATAGCCTAAAGGAACTCCATGCGAATCTCAATCCACCCAACGTAGACTCACTTTTAAAGAAATATCTTTGCAAATTGCAATTATTGTGATAAAACAGTGTTGCATTAAAGGTATTGTGACATGATGTTGGAAATTTGCATATTTGTCACAACATATATACAGTATCTTATATCATTCAGCTCTGTTCGTTTTTTCAAAATAAATTATAAATATATTAAAATTTCTTTCCAAGTTATGGTAGTTATTTCTCTGGGACACGCCCCTAAAATTCCACGCACTTCCGCAAAACGTCATTGTGACGTACCCGTGGGGAGCCGCTGCTCAACACGCATGTGAATAATAATGGCTGGAGCATGTCGACTCAGACGAGTGCAGCATTTCTAGAGTTGATCTAAGCGATTTGTCTTCAGTTTTGGAAGTTCTGTTAGTTCTGGTGATGAACAAGAGCCAGCAGGTTTTAATTTAGGTATTCAACCATATTTATATGAACCTTACCGTTCAGGAAGTTAGTCTGAACCGAGACTGCAGAGGAGGACAGACAGCTGCGGGCGGAGGAGGATTTTAGGTTAGATTTATAATTTTAAGACAGTCAATCGTCCAAAACTCTCATTACTAAACCTTCACGGAATTAATAAACTTACTGATGTTACGTTATCGCGCAGACA
>JBBPBX010023611.1:0-20349 GCA_038048925.1 Garcialebias charrua | reverse complement strand
AAACATCAAACACCTCTGTCTGAAGATGTTTAGATGTAAGATGCAACCAGACGAATGAAGGGAAGAGTCACGCAGTGAAAAAAGCTGAAACGTTTCTATTCAACAAGTATCATCATGTGGGACAGACTCATCTGCAGAGTTTGATTTGTTCCGCAGCTCAAAGCTCCACATGAGAGGCTGGACTGTCAGCCTCCCACCTCCTCCCTGCAGGACTGTGAGAGCCAACACGTTAGGAGGAGACAGGAGTGAGATGGAAAAGACATAAGGGAGGAAATAAAAAGATGCCATCGTCTCTAGATTTAGGAAGAAAACAGGAAATTTAATTTGAAACTTATGGAGACAGAAGAATGAAGATAACAGAGAAACACAGAAAAGACATCACTGTGTGGACCCCTGCTGTGATGCAGGGTTGCCATGGTTACTGAACGAACACCGAAACTGAAAGCTGTTAACAAAAACAGAGCAAAGGGAGAACAAAATAGAAACGAGTCAAAAATTAGGTGGAACACATGACAATCATCAATTCCTCTCCAATGAGACCACCTCATGTCAACTCCTCTCTAACATCTGTTTGTTTTCTTCAAGAAACAAAACAGTTTTTTATGCACTATGCAAGTTCAACCATTTTTATTCGCTCTCTTAAAGCAAATTCTGTTCATCTGTGAACTCCGTGTCTTCTATTCGAGGTATTGTCCATGTTGAGTTGTGACATCACATCTTGTTATATCATGTAAAGTATCAATCAGGCTTTTAACCTTCATATGAGAAACTTCAGTGAATAAATAAGCTCAATGTTATAAACGTACTGACCCGCTCCAGAACGACATGCGACATGGTGGCGTTGGCGTCCACTATGACAGTGGCCGTCTTGTCATCTCGGATCTCTTTCAGCAGCGGGGTGGGGTCCTGGCTGTCATCGAGCATGCGTACAGACAGAGTCTCCTTGGAGATGAGGAACTGTTTGAGGAGATGCTCCAGGTTCAACAAGCCTGTTGGGACAACACAAACATGACAGCGTTGAACTTGTGACGAAGACTAGACGCTCACAATTTAATTAAGATCTTGGAGTTTCACTGATATGACACTGAAGAAGGGTAACGCTGAGTCAGCAATGTTAACGCTGAGTCAGCGATGTTGTGTATTTTTCTTCTGTTTCTCATGTTTCCTTGTTCTCTGGTTTGTTTCTCTCTTTTTGTCTTTAGGTGTGATGATTCTGCACCTCCTCCAGACCCCACCAGAAGTCCTCCTGGTTGTAACTTCCTATTTACCAGATCCTCATCATTCCAGCAGTTTCCAGCACTTAATTCCAGTTCACCTGTAACTCCTCTCCAGGTCGACCAGTTCACTCAAGTTTTGCTCCAAGTTTGCTTCCTGATTTTACTTTTTTAAAGCACTTCAAGTTAATTTTATTAGATGCACTATTCCTGCTCCAATGTTACTTTTTCTTCAACAGCTGTTTTTCTTCATGCTTGGTCTGAATTCAACCTTCATCTTCTGTCCCGTCAATTCTTCCACAGTCTTCCTCATTCTGCCAGAAACTTTACTGTATTGGAATTCCATTTTCAGTGTCTGCATTTAGGCTGTTTAACATGCATAAAAATGTATGTTTTTTTTGACAATACTTGTGGAAGATAAACGCTTTCATTATTTTCCCTCAACTTTAAACAGGAATAAATCTACATGTAATTATTCTTAAGCTATGAAGCCAAACGCTTGTATGAAGAACTTCCTGCGTCTCAGAGTAACAGACCGTTTGGCTCCAGTGAGGTAAGAGGGATTTGTGCTAATTAAAGTTTAGCTGACTTAATCACAACAATCCTGGCACCATTTAACTCATCACTTTACATTCATATACGAACAAATCCTCGGCTAACTTTCTACATAGAGATAAAAAGGCATATGAGCTACTATAAGAAAAATACAACCTGAATCAGATTAAGGCCCCAGATTAGCACAGTTTAGTATTTAAACTTTTAGATATTTTAGATAATTTTAGATACTAGTATTAGTATCCCCACACCATGGGTCGTTGTGTCCTTGGGCAAGACACTTAACCCCGAGTTGCTCCCGGTAGGACTGGAAAGCACCTTGCATGGTAGTCTGCCGCTACCGGTGTATGAATGTGTGTAGCACTTTGAGATTTTCACTAATGAAAAGTGTGTTATAAATTGAATTCATTATTATTATTTTTATTATTTTTCCTGATCCATCTGTTGCTTGTACTGCCTTAATCACAAAAAAACTTTCACACATTACCACACAACACAAAGATTTTAACACTGGACTCTGTGTCATCAAAACGGGTTATTCACTCAACTCACGGTCATGTGCTCATTCAGTTTGCACTACTTCTTATATTTGCACTAATGTTTGTATTACATTACTGCCTATAGTCATACTACTGTTTACATTCACTGTTTACATTTATTACTACTGTTTTCATTCAATACTACTGTTTACATTTATTACTACTGTTTACATTTACACTACTTTTTATATCTACACTACTGCTGATATATATATTTTTTACTAGCCTTATTGCATATGCCACTTTACCTCTATACCAATATCAACTACCTCATACATATACTGTGTACATAAACTTCATATGCTGCTTTGTCACTCTATTACAAATGTCAATGCCAGAACTTTCATTTTATTTTATAGATATACTTTTTACACTTTTATACTACTATGCAAAAAACTCAGGACAGTATTACACTTTTGTTATTTCATTTTATGCTTATGTTTATTAAATGTTTAGTGTTTTAGTGTTGGTGTAACTTTTCATACTTTCATACTACTACTATGCAAAAACTACTATGCAAAAACTCAGGACAGTATTACACTTTTATTATTTCATTTTATGCTTATGTTTATTAAATGTTTTAGTGTTTTAGTGTTTAAATGTTTACTGTTGCACCGAGGGACAGAGAGAAATGCAATTTCAATCCGGTGTATGTCCTGTACACATTGCAGTTTTGACAATAAAGTTGACTTTGACTTAATCTGGTGTCGAACACAGAGCTCAGGATACACAGATGTGAAGCGAGTCACAAACAGGAGAATCCGTGTATCATTCGTTCTTTGGTTATTCCGTTGATACACGGATTCAGGAGGACGTTTAATTCAAATGAAGTTCAAATCCAGATTGAAAAATATTTAGGTGGAAAACATAACTCAGTCTTTGCACTTAGAAGGAATGTTTCAATACAACGCCCCCACCCCAAAAAAATAAATAAATAAATAAAATAAAATAAAATAAAAACACATTTGTCATTATCTAAAAAAGTTAAGTCTGGTCCTCTGGACATAAAAAATAAATAAATAAAAAAAACTGAAAAAAAATTGTAGAAACGTTTCGTCTTTCGTCCGAAAGACTTCCTCAGTCTGAGGTGCTGTATTCAGCTCAGTCTTATAAATGGCACCCTCTCATAAGCCGTTTTCGCATTGACCAGCCCTCCCCAGTCCGGCTCGTCTCTGGTTGGCCCAGAGCCAGCCCTGGCCCGCCCTCGTTCATTACGCACTGTCCGGAGAGCAAGCCTTGAAGTGGGTGGGGTGTTCACTTGACGTGGGTGGAGTGTTCTCTTGACGTGGGTGGAGTGTTCTCTTGACGTGGGTGGAGTGTTCTTGTGTGCGCGCTTACAGTGTTTTAAGAGAGGAGACGCCGCTAACAAGTATTTGTTTGCTGAGCATATATATTAGTGGTTCTGAGTTTAATATTTGTTAATAACTGATTACAAATCAGCTTATGTTACAACGTAAATAACACAAAGCGCGCACCCATTTCCGCCTTTCCGCGCGACCTGAATGTCATTAAACAATAACTAATATTGTCTAATGTTGCGCGCAGCCAGGGTTTTAAAATATAACTAATAATCTCTAACTTCTACGTGCAGCTAGAATGTTAAGAAGGGTGATTTCTATATGTGTAAGGTGGACACCTGAAAATCCAGTTTGCCACTATAGCTCAAAGCGTTAGTGCAGTGCTGTGTTGAACAGGCGAAGTGGGTTCGCTTCCCGCCTGGGACAAAGTTATTTTACTTTTTTTTTTTTTATTGGAGTAAATAAAAAGGAGTTTGTTAACCAAACAAACTCCTTTTTATTTAAAAGAAAATGTGAATTAAAAAAAAAAGTAAAATGACTGTCCCAGGCGGGAAGCGAACCCACTTCGCCTGAACAAAACACCACTGCACTAATGCTTTGAGCTATAGTGACAGACTGGATTTGCAGGTGTCCACCTTACCCATATAGAAATCACGCCTCTTAACATTCTAGCTGCACGTAGAAGTTAGAGATTATTAGTTATATTTTAAAACCCTGGCTGCGCGCAACAGTTAGACAATATTAGTTATTGTTTAATGACATTCAGGTCGCGCGGAAAGGCGGAAATGGGTGCGCGCTTCATGTTATTTACGTTGTAACATAAGCTGATTTGTAATCAGTTATTAACAAAAATTTAACTCAGAAAAACTAATTCAGCTAACAATATTTTTAGGGGTTTCTGTAGTTAATTTTTAATGAAATGCAGCCCTCGCGCTGAGATTGTTAGAACGAGTCCAGCCCCTGCTGCAAACAACGAATCAAATGTGAGCAGTACATGACGTCAAACTGGGCCGGGGGAGCTGGGCCCGATAGAACCACACCGGAGATGGTTCCATGACGAGTGCGGAGCCGGGGAAAAAAAGGAAAATGCGAACAAGCTGAACCCGGGTTAGAGGGCGGGGCGGGGCGGCCCGGGCCATAGAGGGCTGGTCAATGCGAAAACGGCTTGTGGATCAACCAGTTGGCTGATGACAGCCGAAACCAGCTGCTCACATGATCAAGGAGGACCATCAGCCTAACGATGGATCGTTAGCACCCTGATGGTTGTTTGCTATTCACAAGGGGCTGAGTGATACTAGCAATAACAGCATTGTAGTCAAGTCAAGTCATCTTTATTTATAGAGCACAGTTAAAACAGATAAACTGCTATCAAGGTGCTTTACAACAACATCAAAAAGAAATAAAAACAGAAAACTGTAACACACACTAATGCTAACTATGAAATTAACAGCAATAAAATATCAAAATGTATAAGAACAGCATTAAAAAAGAGGGAGACAGTTGAACCCGGAGGCCTCCACCTCTGTTTAATGATGGGCGGTTTCTTTTCACAAAGATGGCCTCCTTTACTCCTCTCTCAAACCATTGTTCCTCTCTATCAAGGATGTGAACATCTTCATCCCTGAAAGCGTGACCGCTGGCGTGGAGATGAGTGTAGACCGCAGAGTCCTGACCTGATGATGTTGATCTTCTGTGCTGGCCCATCCTTTTGGCCAGTTGCTGTTTAGTTTCCCCGATATAAGACTGATCACAGTCCTCCTGACACTGAACAGCATATACAATATTACTCTGTGCCGGGGGACTGGATCTTTGGGATGAACCAGTCTTTGCTGTAATGTATTTTGGGGTTTAAAAGCCACTGGGACGTTGTGTTTAGAAAATAAACGTCTCAATGTCTCTGAAACTCCCGCAACATACGGAATGACCACTGGTCTGGGTCTGGGTTCCTTCTTTTCACCTGATGGCTGGCTGGAGTCCTGTTTGGGTTTCTTCTCTGCTTTCAGGAAGGCCCAGTTAGGATATCCACATTTCTCTAGAGCCTGTTTTGTGTGTGATTTCTCCTTCTGTCTGGCTCCTGAGTTAGTGGGGACGCTGTCTGCTCTGTGATACAGAGTCCTGATGACTCCTAACTTGTGCTCCAGAGGGTGATGGGAGCCAAACTCCAAACACTGGTCTGTGTGGGTGGGTTTTTCAGTACACCTCAGTTTGCAAATGTCCTCCATCAGAAACCGAGACCTCACAGTCCAAGAAAGCCAACCTGCCATCTTTTACATCTTCTCGTGTGAACTTAATATCTTTATTCACAGAGTTGATGTGATCAGTGAAATGCTGGACTTCCTGAGATTTAATTTTAACCCAGGTTTCATCAACATACCTGAACCAATGACTTGGTGGTGTCCCTGAAAAGGACATCAAGGCTCTCTTTTCTACCTCCTCCATGTACAGGTTAGCAACAATAGGAGAAACTGGAGACCTCATTGCACACCCATGTTTCTGCCTATAATATTGCTCCCCATATGTGAAGTAGGTTGACTGCAGGCACAGTTTCAAGAGTTGACACAGTTGCTCTGTGGACAGTGTGGTCCTGCTGTTCAGAGAGGTGTCTGATTTTAACCTTAAAGTCAAAAGTCAAGTCAAAGTCAACTTTATTGTCAGATCTGCAATATGTACTGTACAGGACATACACAGGACCGAAATTGCGTTTCTCTCAGTCCCTCGGTGCAACAGTAAACATCTAAACATTGAAACACTGAAACATATAATAATAGACATAAGCATAAAATAGTAAAACTAACACTGTCCTGAGTTTTTTGCATAGTGGTATAAGAGTATGAAAATTTACACCAACTCTAAAACTAAAACATTAAACATTTAATGAACATAATACTGTCCTGAGTTTTTGCATACTAGTATAAAAAAAGAGTATAAAAAGTATAACTAAAATAAACTAAAGGTTTCTAGCATTGACATTTGCAAAGTGGCAAAGCAGCGTATGAGTTAATGTACACAGTATATGTATGAGGTAGTAGTTGATGTTGTTATAGAGGCAAAAAGTGGCATATGCAGTAAGGCACATTGGGCATCCCTAAATAAGACCGTTCAGAGCACACTGTATATGTATCAGCAGTGGTGTAGATATTAGAGTAGTGTAAATGTAAACAGTAGTAATTACATGTAAGCAGTAGTAATAAAAGTAAACAGTATTAATAAATGTAAACAGAGAATGTAAACAGTATTATGATTATAGGCAGTGATGTAATACAAACATTAGTGCAAGTATGAGAAGTAGTGCAAACTGTATGAGCACATGACCGAGAGTTTAGTGAATAACCCGTTTGATGACACAGAGTCCAGTGTTAAAATCTTTGTGTTGTGTGGTAATGTGTGAGAAAGTTTTAGTGTTAAGGCAGTTCAAATGGGAGGGGGGGCAGAGCAGGCAGAGTGTTTAGCATCCTGACTGCCTGATGAACAGAGCTGTCTCTCAGTCTGCTGGTTCGAGCCTGGAGACTCCTCAGTCTCCTTCCTGATGGCAGCAGTCTGAAGCAGCTGTGTAGTGGGTGTGTGGGATCACCTGCCATGCAGTGGGCTTTCCGAGTGAGGCGTTTGCTGTGTAAGTCCTGCAGTGAGGGGAAGGAGGTGCCGACTATCTTCTCAGCTGCTCTCACAATGCGCTGGAGGCTCTTGCGGCAGGATGCAGTACATGCACCAAACCACACAGTGATGCAGCTGGTCAGGACACTTTCTATGGCACCTCTGTAGAAGGTGCTCATGATGGGGGTTGAAGCTCCAGCCCTTTTCAGCTTGCGGAGAAAGTAGAGACGCTGGTGAGCCTTCTTTGCCAGTGCTGCAGTGTTCCTGCTCCAGGACAGGTCCTTTGAGACGTGCACTCCCAGGAACTTGGTGCTGTCTACTCTCTCCACTGCGGTGCTGTTGATGGTCAGAGGGGCATGTTGGGCATCCTTCTTCCTGAAGTCCACAACAATCTCCTTTGTCTTCTCCACGTTGAGAGTGAGATTGTTGTGTCCGCACCACAAGGCCAGGCGGCTCACCTCGTTCCTGTAGTCCGTCTCATCGTTGTTGCTGATGAGACCCACCACTGTTGTGTCGTCCGCAAACTTGATGAAGTGGTTGGAGCTGTATGATGGTGTGCAGTCGTGTGTTAGCAGGGTGAATAGAAGGGGGCTCAGCACACATCCTTGTGGGGCCCCTGTGTTCAATGTGATGGTGCTAGATGTGTTACTCCCGACTTGTACTGTCTGTGATCTCCCGGTCAGGAAATCTAGCAGCCAGTTACACATTGAGGTGTTCAGCCCCAGACTGTCCAAACAGACCACCTTTACTGCCTCATCAACAGGAATGCACGTGACGTAAATAGTGATGCGACATCAAAAGAGACCATTGTTTCATCAGTCTCCATGATGACATCCCTCACCTTATCCACAAAGTCCATGGTGTTCTGTATGTGGTGTTCTGAGCTGCCAACTCAAGGGATGAGTACAGACGCCAGATATTTGGAAACATTGTAAGTGACCGAATTAATCATGCTAACAATTGGTCTTAAAGGTACACCTTGTTTGTGAATTTTAGGTAAACCATACAGACTAGGTGTGGCCTCCCCTGGGTACAGTCTGTGGTACAGAATACTGTATGGTCAATAGCTTTGTCCTGCTTCAAAATTTTCAGGCAATCTGTCAACTTCTTCTTGTAATCACTGGATCTGGATCTCTTTTCATGCTGGAAATTTGTGAGCAGCTGGTTTTGGCTGTCAGCAGCAAACTGGTTGATCCACTATGAGAAGGTGCTATTTATAAGACTGAGCTGAATACAGCTCCTCAGTCTGAAGAAGTCTTTCAGAGGAAAGAAGAAACGTTTCTACAATTTTGTTTTGTTTTGCTATGTTTTGTTTTTTGAATGTCCAGAGGATGAGACTTAACTTTTTTTTATTTTTCTACCTGGATTATTGAGCATGCATCAGGACACTTGTCATTATCTTGTTTAAACTGGTCTCATATTAAGGTTTTACGTAGTTGAAGCAGAAATGAAACAATTGGAAAAAGGGCCTTCTCCTACTCCGCTCCTGCTTCATGGAATATCTTACAAAAAGATCTGAAGCTCTCGACCTTGACTTCTCTAAATGGTTTTCAGAATCTGTTTGAATCCTGGCAAAAACCAATGCAGATTTGTTCCTGTCTTTGATTTTATACGTCTAACCTTATATTATTTTGCTAGTTTTTTGATACTTTGTTAAAAAAATAAAAAAAAAATGTATTTCTCTCTTTTGTTTTTTTTCTCTTTTGTTTTTATTGTTTATTGTTTATTGTTTAAGGAAATTCTACCATTGCTGTTCATTGTTCTTTAGTTTTAGCAGGTCGCTTTCGTAAATGAGCCATGAGGCTCAATAAGATTTACCTGACTAAATAAAGGTTGAATGAATGAAAAAATTTACCAGAAGAGTTCATTAAATCGCTTTAGGTAGGTTGAAGTGACTGGACATCCATTTTAATAACTCAGCCGCTTCTCATTTGAAAAATGTTGCTTCGTTCTATTAAACACGTCCATCCATGGAGTTTACATTCATTAAATCATCTGGCGACGACACCCGACCTATTCCTTTTTGGTTTTGTAATTAAAGAATTACTGTCAAAGCTGGGATCCACAGCAGACGTGTTTATGACAGCACTGCTGCATGCATGCATGCAATATTTAGGAAAACTAAAATAAAAGTGACTTGCATTATCCCAGGTCTCACCCTCCATATTAATTTAATAACAGTGAAAGACAGTAAACCTCCCCATCAACTGTCTTAATTGTGACTTTTGCCTCAGTGTGATTCTTCTGTAATATGGAGACAATTTTCTTCTGGTTATTTCAACTAATCAAACTCAGTTATTTTGTTCTGCAGCTCATTACAAGCTGCTCTACTTGCAGCCACCAATATCACATCTCGAAGATTCCACAATGTCTGTGTTGTATGGTTTGTCTGTATAACCATGTAGGCCTATCAACAGACATGGTAATGTCTGTCTTCATGTATCAGGCTAAATGTGTCTGAGCTCTTCTTTAGACGCGAGTTCTCGTTGCTGCCGGCTCACCTGCCTCTGTCTCTGACCTGTCACATCAGCTTTCTCAATTCTTTTACACAGAATCACTTGGACGAGCTTAAAATAGCTTCTACAACTAATTTTCTTTTTGTTTCCAGCATCCACTCTCATCAGTGTCTTGAAGGGCATCAAATACATTTTCACCTTGAATTTGTGACACAAGAAGTTACACTACAGAAGATAAGCAGAAAATACAACCTTACTGAGATAAATAGAACCAAAGTCTTGTATTTTCTTCAGTTTTTCCGCTGCTTTATAGCTGCTCTGTAGTTATCACTGTTTTTTAAGAACCATTTAAATTCAAATTAATATGCATGAATTTAAAAAATGTGTTTTAGTACTGAACATTTAAATACATTAAGGATAATGTGGGAGTGGTGGCACAGAGGCTAAGAAGGTGAGCTTGTGATCGGAAGATCGCCGGTTCAAGCCCCAGTACCGACAACATCAAAAATGTGGGTGGGATTAGTGAAGCAGTCACTCCTGTCTCTACCCTCATCTGCCCCACTCTGGGCCCTTGAGCAAGGCCCTTAACCCACACCATCTGCTCCCACTGGAACCATAAGCAGTTCTCTGCTCCACACAGAGAGCTGAGGTAGCTCAATGGTCTGTGGTTGTGTCAGGAAGGGCATCCAGCATAAAAACAATTGCCAAGTCTTTGTGCGACTAGTTCGCTGTGGTGACCCCTGACGAAGGGAGAAGCCGAAAAACATATATATATATGAAAAAAAAAGGATAATCTAATTTATTTTCCTGGCCCAGATAAACATTAAAGTGTTATGTACAGTATTATAATTGTTGTTTGTGCCCATACATGATGAAATCAGTTGTCTGCATTTGACCCATCAACTGTGCAAATGTGTGGAGCAACACTGTAATGTCAACAGATGTAGGTTTTGTTGATATTAAACACAGTTAAAAATATATATTTCTTCCCATCTTTATTAATTTCCTTCAATAAATTGTGCATTTTGTCTTTTTCTTTAAAATATAACCATTTCCTTTGACCTGTTACATTTCCTAATCATCAGATTTTCATAGAGTTTTATGGAACTCATATGTTTGTTGAGTAGAATAAGACAAACTTTGACATTAAGACTTTTTTGGACACATATTGGACATGCATACAGTTATTTTTTTAACAAATATGATACACATTTTTTAATATATTTTGTCGTCCTTTGCAAAACAAATTAATATCCATCTGAATGATTGCCCAATCATCTAACGCTTTTCTCCAGCTAAATCCTGACAAATAAAAAGTTTGTTATAAACACTGAGACAAACTACAATCCCATTTCATCCCACCTTGGTTCATTCTTTACCAGAATATTATTTACATCAGTATTATATTGTTTAGACAGGAATAATTCACTCTGATGCTTCAGCCCATTAAACCACACATGGTGTTATTCATTCTGGGTGCTGCTGCAAGACAACTTTATTCAGAAGACATACACACATTTTATTTTTATTTTCAATGTAATGCCCAAACAGGACTGGATGTTAAAAACATCAATCATCTTTAAGTCTTAAATGAGACATAAAATATTGTTATCCTCCCATATGGATACTCTTTTAGTCCTTTTTACACATGATGTACTTAACCCTTTCATCAATTTGTGTCAATCTGAAGCTTTATTTAGAACTCCTTGTGAAAGTGATGGAGGGCCTTTTTTTAACGTTTTTAACTTTAAACTTGGTTGCATCATTTTAGGCATTATGAGAAACTTTTTTTTTTTTTTTTTTTTTTTTTTTTTGCATTATGAGAAACTGACAAAACAATGCTTGACACTTATGACATGCACCAAGAGGCTTGTAGAGAAAAAAAGAAGGTGTCCGTCATTGATCCATTACAACTAATCTCATCCATCCAAGCATCTGGACAGGAGCTGAATTACAGTACTCTTTAGAATTTTAACCACATTTTGATGAAAAGCTGTGGGTGACTTGTTAAAATGTTTAATGTAGAAACTGTAAAATATCAACAATAGCTCGGAATACAAAAGAACATACTGCTGTGTGCTAGTCTGACCAAACATCATTGGAATGGATGACACATGGCTCCATCAAGAAGTGAGAACTGACATTCAATAGAGCAAATTTACTTTTCACATGCAGTCACTGCAGGGAACCTGTAAATATAGATCACTACCCCATATTTCCAAAGTAAATACGGCAGCAACACTGAAGAAGTGAAAAAAATGAAACTGAATACTGTATACCACAGGTGCGGAATTCCTTGACAGGTGCTGATGAATAATATATAATAAACCTTGAATCACAGCTGTCTTGTTAACAAAGATCCAAAAGTCTCCTTGACAGCTGTGAATCATCTCGTAGCCTTGGGCAGTAAAGACCTTGTTTTATGACTTTGCAGTCATTTGGGCCATCATTTCAATGTGCTGCAGACAAGGTAACATGTCAGAAAACATTCAGAGTACATCTGAGCACAGTCTTCTTCCCATTAAGCCACATAACCATGAAAGTGCAGCTGTCAATCACAGTTGTAATTTCTTTTAACCTAACATCTGGTCTGAAATGCTCCTGTTTTGCTACGGACAAGATAACTGAAAGTTATGCACCATAACTCATGTTCCCTGAAGGAAGGGAACGAGGTGCAACATATCACTATGGGAAATTGCGCCCGCGCAATTTACCTGAAGGAATACAATCACGCCTTTACGGCAGGGGGCGTCAGCGTCGCGCCAGAGGCTCCACCCTCTGGGTACTTAAGCCGCTGACGCCCATCCATCAATCTCCAAAATGCACTTCACCGAGCTTTCAGCATTGAAAGGGCCAGGTATGTTGCACCTCGTTCCCTTCCTTCAGGGAACATGAGTTATGGTGCATAACTTTCAGTTCCCTTATCAGTCTTGTCACTCGGTGCAACATATCACTATGGGAACGTAATTCATTCACGCCCTTGAAATGCTCTGCAAAATGCATGTGGAAACATCTGCCTAGATACTGCAGGCATCCCCCAGCTGCTCTCTTCAAGGTATGCAGAGAGCACAGTCCGGAAAGAAGAAATACCCCACGTAGAAAACATCAGCTTGATGTTACCACCGGGCACATAGATGAAAAGCCAACTAGAGTTAGCATAAGCCTGCTCCACTAGTGTGATTACTCATCCTTTTATGTTACAAAGGGCACGACTGACAAGTGTGGCCCATCCTGATGTCGGAGACCCATTAAAAGAGAGAGGAACCTCTCCATTGAACGTCTCCTAAGCGAACATAAACACCAAGGGATACCCTTGCATATGTTGTTGCTGTTTGTTTTTGGATAAAGCAATCAAAGCCTTAGCCGTTTTTTTTTTTTTTGTAGAAAAAACGATCCAACCTTAGGCCCTCAGCCAGTTCCCTTCGGAGGCCAGGCTGAGAGCCGCCACAACTCTGGACATGGGTGTAGAAGTTGCCCACGTGTCTGAGTCATCAGGTCCCTGTGAGGGGGCAATTGCCATGGTATCCGTGATAACATTGAGATCAAATCCGGGAACCACGGTTGCTGCGGCCACCTGGGGGCTATCAGTATCAGGGAGAGGGCTCCCTTTTCTTTTCTTTTTTTCTTTATAGATGGCCTCCCTTCTCACCTTACAGCCATTCTCTCACTCCGATATGATTTTTTTTTAAATTTTAATAGAGAGAAAGAAAAGGAAAGACAGAACGTAAAACAAAAGAAACACAACAATTATCCACAAAAAAGCACAAGGCAAACACACCCAACTTCCGTCTGCAATCCTGCAAAGTACATGACAGAACACAGCAACACATGCATAAAGACTAATAACATTTATGACCTTGCAGTAGATTTCCATAAATATACATACCATACCTACAAATATATATACAGTATACATACATATACATTCATATTCATTCATATACCCATCTACATATCTGCATATATCTACATATACATCCCTGCATCCATTTGCGTGTGGTTGTGAGCATGCATAAGTGAAAAAGTTTCCTCCAATAGAACATTCAATAGTAATCGTGAGGAATCAGAGATCCGCCCCCCCAAGGCCCGAGGCAGGCAAAGGGGCAACCAGAGCCCAAGACCCCAAGCAGGACCCCGAGCCCAGAGTCCCCAGGGCCACCCGAACAGGACGAGCCACTCACCAACTCCCCAGATCCGACCAAAGGGGAGAACAGGAGAAGCCCCACCAGTGACTACACACAATGACCCCCCGGGGTCAACAGCGACAAATTCACAGGTCCCCGCCGGAGCCTGTTGCACCAACGTAGCCCCAGGGCCGGATACACCGAGGCCCGGGCACTGGGGACGCCAACCCCTCAGGCCAGACCCGACAGGACCAGGAGACCCGAGCCCCACCAGGCAGCCACCAGGCCGAGCCGACACACGCCCAAGCGCCCAACCCCAGACAGTGAGGGCCCCAAGCACGCCCGCAGGCAAAGGAACACCCACCAGGTGGCTACGCGGCAGGAGCGCGACACTGAGTAGCCTCAGATATATCAGAGAGGGGGCAGCCCGAGTCCCAGCCTGACAAACATTCATACACAGACACACTCATTCAGACCCACCCTCATCCTCACTAGGGGTTGAACGAGTACATAATTTTTAACCTCGACATTAACATAAAAAAACTCGAACGACGCTCGAGTAGCCGATGACGTCACAGTGTCTTACGATGCAAAATAAATAAATAAATATAAATGCCTAAAAACGTCTTTACAAAAAGAAAAAAAAGACCAACAAAGCATTGGGAGCATTTATTATGCTCCTATCATTTATCATACTGCACATAAGTCACAGGAAAAACAAAACTATTAGTTATATTAATAATATTAAAAGTGAAAGTATAAAGCGATGAAAACCGAAACTTAAAAACAAATGGGGCCACAGCCACACCGTACCACCGCCTGCAGCTGTGCAATTTAGGTTTACTTTTAGAGATTGTGTTTATAGATTTTTGGTAGCTCTAGAGAGATGAATATTTGTTTTTTTTTGTTTGTGAAACGAGAGAAAGGAAGCCGTTTCGGCCGTGTTATAATATGGGACCTGCATTGCAACACTGCCCTCTGCTGTCACAATCTACTACAAAGAAAGTCAACACGAAGTAGCGCATTTTATAAAATTATAAACTGTTTTACCTTTTTGACAAGACGGCCTGCTCCATTAACATCCGTGCGCACACAGGAATCCATTTTGTAGCGTCTACTAAAAGCTAAAAGCTGCCCCGCGCGCTGTGAAATGTGAAATGTGACGTCACTACGGGTACCCGAGTTGGACAAAAAAGCCTCGATAGAAGTCAAAGCACTCGAGCTGTCGAAAACTCGGGTACTCTGTTAATGCACTAATCCTCACCCTCACTCACAGAAAGACAAACAATAACGACACGTTCCATTCATAATCCCGATACACACTCTATACCCCCTAGGTCCAAGACATGTACCTGCCTTTTACATGGGGCAGCCCACATCCAACCCCAGGAGGTAGCCCCATTCATTCTGGGGTGGAGAGTAGCAGACATCCAAGATTCTGCCCAACCCGCACCCCGCCGACAGGACAGGACACCCGGGCCCAAGCAGCCCCAGGGGGAGCGCAATGCCAACCTTGCCCACAGCAATCCCCCAGGCCCCGAACCCCCACATAGTCCAAGACAACACCCGACCGCCCGTCACCTTACCAGACCCCACCCACAGAATAGCCGCCAGAGAACCAGGGGGTCAGAGAAAAAAATAAAATAAATAAATAAAAATTTAACAAACCTAGACCCCAACACATACACCCCCGTCCCCAAATGTGCTGTTGATGTGTGTTGTTTTAAAGTGCTCTTAAAAAGGGAAAGAGAAGGAGCAAAGGTTGGCATTATGCCAGTTTCCCCTCCGTCCCAACTCTAACCCAGGCCCTTACTGTCTAAATGCATAATTGTGAATGAGCACAGGCACGGTAGGCGAGAATGATGTCATCTCGCCACCCATAACCATAGTGCTCACCC
The DNA here is from genome assembly GCA_038048925.1 of Garcialebias charrua. Lineage (NCBI taxonomy): Eukaryota > Metazoa > Chordata > Actinopteri > Cyprinodontiformes > Rivulidae > Garcialebias > Garcialebias charrua. Next base: position 4,674 of record JBBPBX010023611.1, on the reverse strand, counting down.
CAATTTCCTATATGTGAATTTTATGAGGATGTATTTAAATGGATGTCTAAGGTGTATAATAAAATTTAGTTCCAGATGGTTCTGAACAACAGAGATGTAAAAACGTTGCAACACACCTGAGCCTCAAATCCCTACATGTATTAATTTGAAATGAAGAGGGCAGAGGCACGTGGTGAGGGATGGGGAGAGGGCTCCCTGACGTACGCGTTCCAGTGTCACCTCGATCAGAGGGACAGGTGGAAAAGCATAGTATAGCACCCCTACTGGCCAGTCATGTACCAGAGCGTCCGTTCCGAACGGTGCATCTGCTTCCTTCAAAGAGAAGAAAAGGTCACAACGCGAGTTAGCTTTGCAAGCGAACAAGTTCAGTGAGGCTCTCCCAAATCGTGACCAGACCTGCTCCACAACCAGTGGATTCAGGCTCCATTCTGACGCCAAGAGAGGCCCTCTCGAGAGGGCATCTGCTCCATAATTTAGTTCACCGGGAACATGAGTCGCCCTGAGTGACAAGATTCTTGGAGCACACCACGTGAGCATCTTCTGCGTCAGTCCGAGGAGGGCTCGGGACCTTGTCCCTCCCTCTCTGTTGATGAAGGACACTGTGGTCCTGTTATCTGATTTCACCAGGATGTGCTGCCCTACAATCAGACCTTTTCCAAAGAAGTATTTTACTGACAGGAATACGGCCAACAATTCCAGGAAGTTGATATGTAATCTCGCTTCCAGTTCATTCCAAAGGCAATGGGCGTTCTGATTTCTGCAGATCGCCCCCCATCCTGTTTTTGAGGCGTCCGTCGTGATGATCACACGACAAGACACTCTACCCAGTGGGACTCCTTCCGTGAAGATAGACAAGTCTCTCCAAGTTTCCAGGGCTCTCATGCACTCTGAACCTATTCTAACCTTTCCTGCTCAACCAAGCAGGGCGGGTTGTGTCTGTTGGTTTAGCCATACTTGTAGGGCCCTCATTTTCAGCAATGCATGTGGCACACAGGGTATGGTTGCCGCCAAGAGGCCTAAAAGGCGTTGGCACGTTTCCATGGGAACCCACTGATCCAGTTTAAATTTTTTCAGGTAACGGCGAATCGAGGAAACTCGTTCCCTTGAGAGCCATGCTCTGTAGCGGATGGTGTCGACCTGTACTCCCAGATATACGGTAACCCGTGATGGAGTTAGGCTACTCTTTTGTAGGTTTATGACAAAATCGAGCGACTCTGGGTGAGAGATTACCCTGTAGTAGCGTGACTGGGCCTGTATTCTGCTTCCAGCCAGAATCAGGAGGTCATCCAGGTAGTTCATAACCCTGAGGCCTTGATTCATGAGGGGGGTCAGGGCTACATCCAGACATAAATGTACGAGAAGCCGTCTTTAAACCGAAGGGTAAAGCTTTGAATTCATAAGCTTTTCCATTGAAAGCAAAACGGAGGAATTTTCTGTGTTTCCTCCACATGCCTACATAGAAATAGGCATCTTTCAGATCCATTGTACATGCGTAGTCTCCTGGTCTCACAAACTGGAGAACCTGCCGCAGTGTAAGCATCTTGAACTTAAAAGTTTTTATTCTCTTGTTCAGAGTCCTGAGATCCAGGTTTGGTCTCAGGGAATGATCCTTTTTGGGCACCAGGAAGTACTTGCTGTAGTGACCAGAGCGTAGTTTGTGTTTCGGGACCAAACTTATTACTCCCTTCTGCAACATCGTCAATACCTCCTCCCTCAGCACGTGTGCGCGTGCAGGGTTAATGTTTGATTGCAGTACCCCTGTGAAAGGGGGCGGTCTCCTACTGAACTGCAGCTTGAGCCCACGACATATAGTCGTCATGACCCATTCGTTTGGCAGACACGCCCTACAGGCCTGCGCGTGCGCCATGAGCCTGGAGGGCATGTCCAACTGCTGCTCGTCATGTTTGAGTGCGGGAGGGGTGGCCTTTGACCCTTCTCGCGCTTTCTCGAGCAGGACGGTCAGCCCATCAGAAGATATCACGAGATCTGACTGTCTCAGGCAGAGCTCGTTATCTTGCTGCAGTTCATAATTTGAGCATGTGGTTTGTGCTTTATGAAAGTGGGACTCGAGTCAAGAACCAGGGCAGTCTGTGCTTTGGTACTTTTATTTTCGTACATGCATGAAACAGTGTTTGTTTTGATTACACATACAGTAGGCGAGTCATGTTTAGTGTGCGCACACATGTCACCAGCTCCTTGTAGTGTTTTACAAGTGGAGACTGGGCTCAGAAGGTTAGGTTCCCGTGCCGCATGGGCGGGCAAACCTGTAAAATTATTAATTTGTCCCGTTTCATCAGGCCCAAATTTGCTTTCCACACAGGGTCAGTGAAGAGGCCCTTGGCCGATACTGGAAAGTCTCAATTTCGCCAGCAGGCCTCTTCCGTGGGAGGCCACGCACGTCTTCCTTTGGGGGTGCAAAGCTTTTCCTCGGCAGCCCCTCGCGGAGGGCTTCCGCCTGTTTGCACCTTTGTTCCATCCTGGCCTGGATGCGTTCCAGGGCTCCCCCGAAGTGTCCCGTCGGCTCAATCGGGTGTTGGAGGAAGGGGGACCTCTGGTTTTCCGGGAGGTCCGATAAAGTCAGCCAAAGATGGCGTTGGGCGACAACCATTTTCGCAATTGCTCTGCCTTGAGTGATGGCTATTGTCCCCATCATGCGGAGTACGAAGTCAGAGGCGCTACGGGCCTCCTCCATGGCTTCCATTGCTTGTTCATTTGTCGTTACCTGGAGTTCCTGTAGCTTTTCTGCTAGGTACGCCTGCATCATGGTCGACGCGTTCATCGTGCGAGCCGCTAGGCCCTGAGCCTTGTAGCATTTTTCGAGCTGTTTCTCTGAAGCGGCAGGCTCTGCTGGGCAGCGCTGGCTTCGCCCCCGTAGCTGCGGGGGCTAAATGAGCCGCCAGGGTCTCCTCTATCGGGGGTGCACTGGCAAGACATGCTGCCTCCATTCCTGCGACATCCAGGGGTCGAGATAGTGGCAGCGTCATGGGAGCTCCGGGCTCCGCCCAGGAGCGTGTGAGCTCCATGAGGAAGTCCGGGCAAATGGGCATCTTTTGCAACGTTGTCGGCTGCTGTTTCGCATGGAAGTAGTTTCCCACCAGCCTCGTAACCTGTTGGCGAGGCGTGGGGTCTGGCCATGCGACCTGCAGGACGTCCGCCGCCCTATGGCACAGGTCGAAAAGAGCAGGGACCGACACGTCCGGTTCCGGTAGAATTTGCGCCCGGTTCTGAGAAGAATCCAATTTTTCTCCTCTGTAACCAACTAATTCTCACTCCCTACTCGTCATATATTGATGATAAGGGTCAGTGTCCCTCCGCGTCGCATACTTGATGCGTCGGGTCGCCCCTTCTCATCATTATTTGGTGTGCAGTGTAATGTTAAGTTGTGATCTTCTCTTCCGGTTTGGATAGTGAAACACTTTCATATTTACTTATTTTTTATGAACAGGAATGATTTTTCTGGCAAAATTTAAACCTTAAGCCTAACCTTATAACAAACCCTAAACTTAACCATTCACCTTTTATTTGACCCTTGAACCCCAAACAAACCAATAAGAGCACAATGCACACCAAAAATTACGAGAAGGGGCGACCCGACGCATCATGTATGTGACGCGGAGGAACCCTGACCCTTATCATCAATATATGACGAGTAGGGAGTGACCCCAAAAATACACTACACGCGGTCCGTGTCCACTCCGCTCCGCAGGTCGCAGCTGAGCGAGTCCAAAGTCCACTGCCTCCGCTCAGCTCAGGTCCGCATGGATGCGCCGCTCCAAGACGCATGCGCGGGAATTGTGAGATTGCGCGATAAATCAAGTGATAAATAATGAAGTCAGAACAAAACAATTCATTCGGTGGAAGAAGGAGAACAACAGTAAAGGCTGCCTTGATCTTCTCTCGTAAATAAGCGACAGGACATGGTTTGAGCAACAGGAAGTGATGTTTACATTTCAGAATAAAATACTTTTTTATTTATTTATTTCTTGTATTGCGTTATTAGGTGTAGTCATAGTCATAAATATAATAGTTTAGTCATAGAATAGTGATAAATGATAGTTTGACAGCATTTTTGTACAAATACCGTATTCTTCGGTGTATAATACGCTCCGGTGTATAATACGCTTTGTCATATTTTTGGAAATAAATCAGAAAAACCCTTAGATAATACGCTTCGGTGTATAATACGCGCTGCCGTGATAGTCTTTTTTATGGCCACTAGATGGCGCCAAACCCATTGAAACTGCAGTGATGCAACCGTGACCTCAGAAACATTTCTCTGATCGCTCTCAGTAATGAACTTTTTGTGAGTTATTCCTGAAGGGACAGTAATACTTTTATTACTTTTAATTTGAATCAAACATTACAAATTGTCAGAAAGATAAAGTGTTAGTTTCAGATGTCAGCATTTTATGATAAAAACTGATCTTAACACTACACACAACACTGTTAACCTGTTGGTTTGGTTAAAACAACGTCATTAAAGCGTCACATATGGGACCTATGTTAATGATAATAGCAAAAACAGATATTGTTCATCTGATTATTAATTAGGACAAAAACAAAAGTCTCTTCTGAGGAGATTGTCCTGAGCTCAAACTAAAATGAGATAAACAGTGTCACTGAATCTTCACTGCAGGTTTGAGAAGAGAAATCCTTCATGAATAACATTTTGGA
>JBBPBX010023609.1:17494-33597 GCA_038048925.1 Garcialebias charrua | reverse complement strand
GTAGCCATGATTGATTTACATTTAAAAGCTGACTCGACTAACAAAACAGGTTCAAGCTGGATCTACGAAACGATTACCTTTTCGTAGAGGTTTGTCAGGTGCTGTCAGTTTGTTGCTTGAAAGGGATTTTGACAGTTTTTTCATGGGTTTTGTAGCAGAGGCTTCAGCCGAGGGAGAAGTTGTCTGCGTTTCCAAAGGACTAGATTTAAAGTCCACATTGTGATCATTCAGAACCTTCTGGGCCGCTTCACCCGAAACCACACCTAAATTAGAAAGACAGTCTAGTTTAGTTTTAAGTTGAACTGATGTTTTCCAACCTGCAGCCGACTGTGGCGAGTGCCTGTGATGATGGGGATGGGCTCAGATCCAGGTGGAGGAGCGAGTTCAGAGGGACGAGTCGGAGTGGAGGTGACACTAGCAGTCGAGGAGGCTGCGGTGGTCACAGGGCGGTTCCACGACGTACTGCGGAGAGTCAGGTTGACGGGCATCTGGATTGTGGTGAAGCTACTGGCTGAACCTCTAGGATAATTGCGCAGCCTCAACACTGTCTTGTCACCTGCAGGACAGACAGAAAACCTTACACACTGCTGCAGCAGGACTTCATGCAACAGCTTTAAGATACAGTAAACTCAACCAACTCCTATTGATGAACCTCAACTGCAAGTGTTGAGCCTTTAATATCAAATAAAAAACTGAGAAGTCTCACAAGCTCCATTACTGACTGTGCCACTGAGTTAAGCAGAGCTTTTTATTCTTGTGGAAAACACTGAACTGAGTGCACTTGTTGATGTAGAACAAATGTACCTGCAGTCTGGAAGGGGATGAGTCGACCATTTACAATGAAGCCATTAGCAGAATCTGCAGACTGAAAAAATTAGAATGGCATGAGCGAAATTTCAAACCTACGGGTGATCATTCAATGAAGGAAATGAATATCACAGACATGATCAATTATATAATTACATGAAGATTGCATTACCTTCACATTCATGTTGGGTGTCGGGCGGTTGGAGGTGCCCACTGGTTGGACTGGGATAGGGATGATCCTGACTGGTGGAGGGTTAACTTCTTCCTCTTCATCCTCTGCTTCCTTTTTAAGACTGACAGAGCCCAACATATCTACACACAGACAAGAAATACATAATCTGTTTGAATTTAAAATAAAACAACAGACATTTCATCTAATAAACAACAGATTTATAATAGATAAAATATTTAAAAAAATAACATTACAGATAAGCTACGTCATAACATTTATGGTTCTGCGTAAAAAGTGTGAACTTCCTTTGGGTGCACAAAGAATTACAAGAATTTTGTAGTCTTCACAGGGTGTTGAAGATTATTCTGTGCTTTTTAGAGATTTGTAATGTTTAGCAGATTAGAGCTGTAGATGATGTACCTGTTCGGTGCGTTGAAGGAACAGACGAGTCAGAGGGTGAACCTGTCAGAATAAAGAGAAAATAGGATTTAAAAAAACAACAACACTTTTATTTATTACCGGTAGTTATGGGCAGTGACTGAAAACACTGTTTTGTAAGTCAAGTACGTCAAATTTAAATAAAACAACAGTTGTTACCAAAGTGCTGAACAATAAAAAAAAGATAATGGCAGAAATGAAAAGAAAATACAAAAAATAATTTAAAAGAATCAAAAGAAAAACATAAAGCAGACAACAATAAAATACAAAATCAAATCACACTGGATTAAAAGTCAGTGAAAGTGTGTGCTTTTAAAAGAGATTTAAAGACAGGAAGTGATGTGGACTGTCTAATGTTGAGGGAGCAGATTGTTCCAAAGTTTAGGGGCCACGACTGTAAAAGCCTGATCTCCTCTGAGCTTCAACCAAAAGCAGCTGGTCAGAGGATCACTGCGCCCGAGAAGGAGCATAATGGTGAAGTAGGTCAGATATGAGGGTGCAAGGCCATTTAGGCATTTATAGGCCAACAGGAGAATGTTCAAAACATTTCTATGACGCACAGGGAGCCAGTGAAGGGAGGATAAAACTGGTGAAACATGCTCAAACCTACAAATTCCTGTTAAAGTCAAGCTGCAGCATTTTGGACGAGCTGGAGACAAGAAAGGGAGACCTGACCCCAACATAAAGTGTGTTACAGTAGTCTAGTTGGATTGTAAGTACCTGTACTGATAATGAACAATCCTCATACTAAAACACAATATTTGGCTTTAAAATGTTTCTTAAAAATCCCCCCCAAAATTTGATCCTGTACAATTATGTGAAGTATCACCTTTAACGGTAATTAGTTTCTTCTCTTTTATTGTATGCTTCTCTGGAGGTATGAAATGCACCTGGCTTCCCTTCATCATACTGTGTCAGCAGCAGCATCAAACTCCACCACCTTTCAATACCTGCTGTCAGGAAAACTACATTCATAACAATATTTCAAACAAACAATAAAAAAAATGCACAGAACTATATTACTTCAAACATTCTGGTTCTTCTATGTCAAATCTCTTGTCATTGCTGTGGGTTGTTCTATAAGTAAAATGTTATATGTGCTGGTGTACAGTACTTTGCCCAACGGTGTTGTTGTTAAAAGTGCTTTATAAATAAAATTGTTTTGTATTGTAATTACAGGCTGCTACCCCCGCGACCCGACCCCGGATAAGCGGAAGAAAATGGATGGATGGATGGATGTATTGTAATTACACAATATTTTGGACACCAAAAAAGGAGTTTATTAAATAATAAGAAACGATCTTGTAGACACCAATTTAGGAATAAGGCATGGGGCAAAGTTGCACCTGCAACAATCATAACCCACTATAGCTTGGAGGATTATGGAATTACCAAATCCAGATTTGATTGTGTGTAGTAGGCTGGACGATATGGCCAACATTTTTATCACAATATATTTCTTAATTTCAGTCGATAACTATATAATTCAATATTCATAAAAACAATACAAAAACCTCAGGAAAAACTACAAACTATACAAATAAATTAATGTTCACCTTTTATTTGTATTTAGCCTTCAAAAAAATTTGAAATCACCGTAAAAAAAAAAAAAATCTCAAATTTGTCAATATTAATAGTTTTAACTTTAAACAACAACTTTAAAATTTACAGCATTGAAATTAATAGTTAATTAAATACATTTTGGGGTGTCGTTATTGATGAGAAGCTGACATGGAAATCTCATGTTAAATACTTAAGAATAAAAATAGCTAAATCAATTGCATTACTGTATAAAGTAAAAGAGTTTTTGAATGACACAGTTTTGTATACATTGTATAATGTAATGATTGTTCAATATTTAATCTATTGTAATGAAGTTTCAGGAAAAGCAAGCAAAACAATTACTGTACTAACCCTATTTTCATTTTATCAAAAAGAGCTATAAGAATTATTAGTAGTAAGTGCTATGGTCACCCAACAAATATACAAATTTATGATTTGGTTGAATATAGTATTTTACAAGTCATGTATAAAGCTCATTAAAAAAATCACCCCCAAATATTCAATTAAATTTGTTTAAATAAAGAGTCATTATAACCTTAAGAAAATGGAAATGTTTGTAAAAACCTCCATTTAGAACTACAGTAGTCTGAAGGAGCTGAGTTGTAAATCAGGGAATAAAGTTGTGGAATTGACTTGATATCTTCATAAACATTTATAAATCAATTTATATGTTTAAAAAGAGGATTACCGTAAGTAAAAAATGTTGGGAAGGTATAGTGCAGGTGAAGGATACCTGAAGGTTTTTTTGTTTTCAGTTTGGAGATTGTTCAAGTGAAGGTTGTTGTTTGTTTGTAGTTATTTTGTATTTTTGAAATAAGGGGCAGATAAGATTTATTTCTTCTTTATGCACCCTTTTCGTTCAATGGTTTTTCGTTTTGATGAATTTGTTTTTTAAATGTATGACGGAGCTTTAGAGCCACAAATGAATGAATAAATGAATTTTAAAAAAAATCTGATGCATGCTCAATAATCCAGGTAGATAATAAATACAGTAATCCAGAATTTAAATAAAAAATCATGCAGCGCTGGGGGTGTTGTTTCAGGGACACATTGGCTCGAACGTTATTGCGTTTCATCTTCTGACTCTCATCATATTCTATCAAGTGGAAACTCTTCAGATTAAACAAGTTTGATGTTCCCATAGCTAGTTAGAACGACTCTGTCATATTTTGCAGCACACTGACTGAAACCTGCAGTTTATCAGATCTTAGAAGGCCGAACCACTTCCACACCGCCAAATTAGTCTTTCCTCTCTCATCAGTTATGTCCATCTTCTTTCTCTTCGCTTGTGAAACATTGTTCAGTCACATTTTAACGTCATGGGCAATCATTTTGAAGCGAAAACTTAACGCGCGTTAGAGATTAGCTTTGCTTAGCCTGCTACCGCTAGCGCCTTCTGGACTTGAGCTTTGCGTAACTTACGTCACCACGCACTTACGTAGTTATGTCGCACCTTTTCTGTCCGGGTTGAAACTGAAGCGGCCGCTTCAACCCGAACAGAAAAAGAAATGTGTCAGTGAAACACTGTAATCCTATCGAAATATCAAAAATGTGCTTAAATCTCATATCATCGTTGTTGAATAAAAGTATATCGTGAGAAATCTCAATATCAAATTATTGTCCAGCACTAGGTAAACCACAGGAGAAGGACTTCAGTGAACTGCTGAAGCATGTTGATTTCATTTTCATTTCATTTTTTTTTCGTTGAGGATATCGGATTCCAAATTTTAAACTACGTTCAGCCTCAGTACATCAGCCCCAGTCAGAGATTTTTTTCCAATGTAACCTTACCCGAGTTACAAACCATAATTTCCGACGTCATTGAGAAGCTAATAGTCGACAGCACTTTTTCTTTTTTTTTTTATCACAGACATTTGGACGTCATGTTAGCTCTGTTAGCATGATTAGTCTTACAGCACAATGGATAGACAAAAACTTTGATCTTATAAAGGCTGTCCTTCATGCACAGGAGTGCAGAGGATCCCACACTGCAGCTAGGAACCCAGAACAAGCCTCCACAAGGGAGACAGCACCACTGGTGACCAACGCTAATAAATAACATTTAACACTTTTCATTTAACACAATGTATATCATATGACTGTTACTGAATATTTGTCACCAGCTCTTACAGCTGTTACACAATTTTTGTACCAAATAGCCTAAATAAGAGGGCTATGATCTGACATAGGAAAGTACAGGTAGTCCTCGACTTACGACGTTTCGGGGTTACGTCACGCATCTCATTAAAAAATATATATATAATAATTGAAAAATCTTATTTTATGTGTTTAAATGTTCTTGATTTTATGTGTACAGCACTTTGTTGCAGCTGTGGTTGTTTTAAATGGCTTTATAAATAAAGTATTATTATTATTATTATTATTTTGAAGCTGATTTACGCAGTTTCTGGTTAGCTGCGGATGCTACAAAACTTGTTGGAGCAAGCTGGACAGTAGGGGTGTAAAGGTACGCTAAAATCACATTTCGGTTCGGTTCAACTACAAGGAGGGCTCGGTTCGGTTTATTTTCGGTACAAAAAAAAAAAGACAAAATAAAGACTTACAAAATGTTTATTTTGAAAATATGCCAAAAATATGTTTGTATTGTATTGTAGTAATAAATAAAAGTGACCCATTTGGATGATATTTTAAATAAACAGCACTCTACAATAAATAAACTATATTAACAATAATAAAAATCTTAATAAATACAATAACAGTCAGAACAATAAGCAGCAACAGACTGTTTACAATCTAACTAATCAAGTTTTTGTCCAGTAGCAGCAGTGTGGCTGTATTTGTCCTCATTACTGTACTCACAACTTCTTGGACCTGGGGCCTCATGTATCAAAAACCTGCGTGGATTTCCTACTGAAAAGTGACGTACGGTGAAATCCAGAAAAGTGTCTACGCACAAAAAGATCCAGATTTATCAAACTGTGCGTACACCTGAATCCACGCACATTCCTTTTGTACATCACAATTGACGTGGAACTGAGCGCACGTGAGACACCTCCCCTGACACGCCTTCATTTACATATGTTAAACAGATGCAAATTACTTCCTGCATGTGTGAAGGACATGTTTGTTTGATCCCTGCGCGATCAGAAATCATTTCTAGATTCGGGAAAATAATGAATTCAATATAATATGAGTGAGGACAAACATCCTAAGTAAGAATAGTAATAAAATGTGTTCATCATGCAAAGAACGAGTGATTGTCGGTATTTGTGTGCGCGCGCACCCTGCTGTGGTGCGCGAACCGGCTCATTCATTCATTCTGTGTGGAAATATTAACTTTGCGCACGAGTTTATTACCATTATTACTGTAAACACAGAGGAACTTACTTGGATGTTTGCTAGAACATAGATCTTTGTTTATGTAGATGATGTGAAGAAACGAGTCTGTGCGTCTTGGTGGAGACTTTTCATGACATGATGTTGGAGTCTCCAGACGCAGCGCGCGCCCCGCAGCCCTGTGCGCAGTCTGTCTGTGAAGCTTTTGCTCTCCTACAAGTTATATAAGGTGTACTTTCACGTGTCATTTTGGAGAAATCTACAATAAACGCAGATAATGAAACACCTCCAGCTGCCGTGTCGACACCGGTGAGGGTGCGCGCGCGCTCCAAGCGCGACCACTCAGCCTTTGGAAACATATGGATGAGACCATTCCATTGGACATGATCCGGCTTTGTGTGGACTGGACTGCACAGTCCCGATCGACCTGCAGCTCCCTCTGTGGAACAGTTTGACCGCTGCTTCTGTATGCACGCGTGATGCACGGCTCCCCAGAGCGCAGCATGCAGTGCCAAACTGGAAAATTATTATTTCTGAAAACGGCTGATAAGCCATATCCTAGATCGGAAAACTATATCTGTTTCTAAATAAATGCTCTGCGTGTTACACTATTTATTATAACCTCCAGTAAGGCTGAATGAATCCGTTCCTGTTAAATTTATTTTTGGCACAACGTTGCGCGTCCTTTATTTCACTGCGTCATGTGGATGTAATACTTGTTAATCGTGTGTTTGGAGGGAATATTAATCATTTACACATCTTGAACTGTTAATAATAATAATAATAATAATAATAATAATAATGAATTCAATTTATAACGCACTTTTCATTAATGGAAATCTCAAAGTGCTACAAGGTGCAACATATTTGAATGTCAATAAGACAAATAATAAAACAATTAAAATCAACAACAGTATCAACTCAGATCAAAAGTAGAATCATGAGGAGGAAGAGTATGCTCGGTTGAAAAGAAAGGTCTTCAAGCCGCTCTTAAAGTCAACCACAGACTGTGGGGCTTCAGTTTCTCTGAAACACCTGTAAGTGTCGCCAAAGGAACAAGAACCACAGAAACGTGCGTACGCCTGCTCGGGAGCTTGCGTGGATATGTACCTGGATGCGCATATATTCACGTTCAGTTCAGTTTTGATACATACGGGCTTTTGCGTGGGAAGTGACGTGCGCAATGTTTTTGTGCGCACGCATGGTTGATACATGAGGCCCCTGCTCCTCCAAGTGGGACAGGTCCTGGAAAAGTTCAGAGTTCAGTTCAGTTCAGTCATCACACACTTCTTAGCTGCAGATGATCTCTGGTGGATGTCTGTCTCTGAAGTGGACAAAGAGAGCAGCTACCTCTGTCCCAGACTTGTAATAAAACAAAGAGATAAAAAAAATAAGTTTATGTTTATGTTTATTAAATTTGTTCATTTTTTTACAAAAGAAACAATACAAGACAATCCCATAAATGATAATGTACAAAATATAAAAAAATGAAAGGTAGCAGAAAGAAGAATAAATCTTATTATATCTGCCCCTTTTTTCCAACAATCAGATTAAACAATAATAATCTTCAACCAACAGTACAAAATGACTAACTCTTTCTAATTTTCTAACTAATACAATACACATTACGCTATTTCATTTTTTAACACATTTGTTTTGATCATTTTCTTAAATGTAAACATTGACTTGGCATTTTTAACTACATTCTCCAAGCCATTCCATAATCTAATTCCCTGGATTGAGGTAGAACGTCCCTTCAAACTAGTTCTGAATTGTGGTTTTACAAACATCTCTGTCCCCTTAAGATTATAACAACTTTGTCTTTTAACAAAATGCATTTGGATATTTAAAGGTAATGCATTATTTTGAGCCCTATACATAACTGATAAAATATTATAGTCTACCAAATCATGGAACTTCAATAACTTCAGTTGATAAAATAATGTACTTGATGGATGGGGAATGTAAGTTAATAAGATTATTTTAAACAAAAAAGATTATTTAGATAATAATAATAAAATAACAATTACCTCTTCTTGAACGGTTGAAGCTCTCACTCATCTCATCAGGGCTTTAATTAGCTCCAGGGCTTGTTGACAATACAGTTTTTTCATAAAGAGCTGAACTTTTTGAGTGATGGATGTCTCGTAGCGGTAGCGAGGATCAGTAACTTTAAAGTCCAACACCCACCATGTTTTCAAATTGCATCGCCATTAATATTTATTAGTTTATTTAAAAATAATACAGGAGCGTTTACTTATATTGTGGAGAAATAACACTAAATGTGTTATTTCATGATTTATAGCAGATTTTAGCATGCAGCTCCGGGAAAATCTGCTCCTCTCCATATATGGGCATTCACTTGGGCATTCACGTCACCAAAGTGACGCCTTGGAGTTACAGGCAGCAGAGGAAAAGAACAAGGAAGCATTTTTAAATATTCCATAAAGCTGCCTGTTGATTAATCCTGCTGTCGCTCACTCATGTCATCATATTCTGAGCGAGCATCCACTACTAGTTTAATTCGTTTGATCGCGACAAATTCATTCATTTCCGCATCGCCCCGCATTTCTCGCCCCGTGATGAGAAAGGCACCCAGCCTCGCAACTGCTCTGCCCGCGCGCATGCTTCACGACCCGTGCTGCTGCAACAAGGCTGACGAGAGATAAGAGCAGATACATACACTCGAGGGAGCAAATTACACCGGCACGAGGAACTTCAAAGGTGACCAGCGGAGCGGAACGAGGAGCCAGAGACCGCGCGCGGGCTCGCTCCTCAGGGGCAGAATGAATCAAGCAACAGGTCCGCAGCGGTGTTATAAAATAAATAATAAATAAAATCAGAGCGCTGGTCCATACACACAAATGCACCAGGAAATATAAAGTTTTAACGCACTCTCTCTCATAAACCTCCATGGAAACTCACTCCTACCTTCTGCCTTCTGGGTGGAGATCATGTAACAAAAGGCATGACCCTTCGGGACTTTTCGGCCAGGTTTCCGGATTCCTTCGGGAGTGGGTTGTTTTTTTTTTTTTTTTAACCCTCGCCTGGCCCAAATGCAAAAATGAAAATAAAATTCATAAAATACTACAGTAATTCTCCAATATGGTGAATTGTTACTGTCACGGTGGGTGTTGTCCTTTAAAGCCTGCGCATATAACAACATTCAGACTTAGATTCATAACTCATACAGTTTGTGTTATTGCTCTGGACTAGGGCTGGACGATATGGCAAAAATTTTTATCACGATATAGTTCTTAATTTCGGTCGATATCGATATAATTCGATATCGATATAAACAATATAAAAGCCTAAAAAAAACTATAAACTATACAAATAAATTGATGTTCACCTTGTATTTGTATTTAGCCTCCAAAAAGATGGAAATCACCATCAAATAAACATAAAATTCTCAACCCAATAATTCTGTCGGGTCATGGACAGTTTTTTATAGAAACGTTTCACCCTCCATCCAGTTTCCAGATGACCCAACTGAGAATTACAGGTATTGGATTTGGTACCTGGATTATTGAGCATGAACGTTCTCGGCATAAAATTCTCAACTGTGTCAATATTAATAGTTTTAACTTTAAACAAGAACTTTAAAATTTACAGCATTGAAATTCATAGTTAATTAAATAAAACTTTTGGGTATAGTTATTGATGAGAAGCTGACATGGAAATCTCATGGAAATTACTTAAGAATAAAAATAACAAAATCAATTACATTATTGTATAAAGTAAAATAGTTTTTGAATGACAAAGTTTTGAATATATTGTATAATGTAATGATTGTTCCATATTTAATCTGTTGTATTGAAGTTTGGGGAAAAGCATGCAAAACTATTACAAATCCTAATTTTATTTTACTAAAAAGAGCTGTAAGAATTATTATTAGGAAGTGCTATGGTCACCCAACAAATATATTATTTCATCAATTGAAATTATTAAAATGTTATGATTTGGTTGAACATAGTATTTTACAAGTCATGTATAAAACTAAAAAAAATATTACCCCCAAATATTCAATTACATTTTGTTTAAAAAGTTATTAAACCCTGAAGGGAATGTAAATGTTTGTAAAATCTTCATTTAGAACTAGTGTGAAGGAGCTGAGTTTTAAATCAGGAAACAGGATTGTGTTGATTTGATATCATCATAAACATTTATAAAACTATTTATATGTTTTAAAAGATGATTAAATCAAAGTTGTTGGGAAGGTGTGGTGCAGGTGAAGTGAAGGTTGTTTGTAGTTATTTTGTATTTTTTAAACAAGGGGCAGATATTATAACACTATTTTCGTCTTTCTGCACCTTTTCATTCAGTGTTTTTCTTTCTTTTTATTCTGATGAATCTGTTTTATTTTCAATTAAAAAAAACATGTCGCGCTGGGGCTGTTTGTTTACGTCGTAGTTTCAGGGAAACGTTGGCTCAAACTTTATTCTTCATCTTCTGACTCTCATCATATTCTATCGAGTGGAAACTCTTCAGATTAAACAAGTTAGATGTTTCCACCGCTAGTTAGAACGACTCTGTCACGTTTTGAAAAATAAACAAACCGAGTAGGACTCGCTGCAGATGAGACCTGCAGTTTAACAAAACCGAACTACGTCCACACCGACGAATTAGTCTTTCCTCTCATCAGTGATGTCGTCAGCTTTCTCTTCGCTTGTGAAACTTTGTTCAGTCACATTCTGACGGTCATGAGCACTCGTTTGACTCGTTTTGAAGCGAAAACTTAACGCGCTTTGGAGACTAGCTTAGCTTTTAGCCTGCTACCGCTAACGCCTGCTGCTGGACTGAGCGCTGCGTAACAACGACGTCATCACGCACGTTTTGTGTCACAGCTTTTTCTGTCCGGGCGGGTTGTTGAAGCAGCCGCTCCAACCCGAACAGAAAGAGAAAAACGTCAGAAAAAGTTGTAAAATCCTATCGAAATATCGAAAATATGCTTAAACTTCATATCATCGTTATTGAATAAAAGTATATCGCGATATTTATCGTTATTGAATTATCGTCCAGCACTACTCTGGACCGATCTAATTTACCTGAAGAAGTAGTTTAAATGCAGCTGCTGTGTTGTTAGCGCACAGCTGCGGTGTCTTCGTTCACATTCCGATGACATAGTTTCAAGCGCGTTCACGTGAGACGTGTTGTCTGCTGCAGAGTCGTCCACACACACAGCTTTTGAATGTGCGCTCGTCTTAACAAGAAAGCCATAACGTTCCCAAACAAGAGACCGGAGCGAGCAGCTAATGGCTAATAATGCTGCACGTGCTACGCGATAATAGCTCCGTGCTGAAACGCGCCCAGGAAATTATGTTCCGCGGCGCATATATTAACATTCAATGAGTGAAAAAAATAACCGAAACGGTATGGAGGTGGACCGAACCGAACGTGTTGTACCGAAACGGTTCGGTACACCCACTACATCCGTTACATGCCTACTGGACAGACAGCTGGCTTTGGACGGACCGTGTCCAATCAGAGGTTGCTAAGCTCGGATACATGAGCTGGACCTTGCTGTAAACAGTCTGGACCGCGTGAACTACAGGCAGCCTCAGATGTTGGAGGGACACCGAGCTAACATGCTGAGGAACGGCTTCGCAGCCTCAGATGATGGCGGGACACCGAGCTAACATGCTAACAGGCGGAGGAACGGCTTTGCAGCCACAGATGTTGGCGGGACACCGAGCTATCATGCTAACAGGCGGAGGAACGGCTTTGCAGCCTCAGATGTTGGAGGGACACCGAGCTAACATGCTAACAGGCGGAGGAACGGCTTCACCAGCATACCAGTAGGCCATTAACTCTTTTTTCCCTTCATTATGGCTCCGAATGTATGTGTTTTTTGATAATTATGTAGGGTAATGTGTTAGGATAGGCTAAGTGCTTGGTAAAATACAGTACTGTATGTATGAGGTGCCGTTTGGACGTATTTTCCGACTTACGTCGATTTTCAAGTTACGAACGGGCGCAAGAACGGAACTCGTTCGTAAGTCGGGGACCACCTGTATATAAAATATCGGTATCTGCCAAATAAGTTTTAACATATGGGTATATCGGCCAAAAATCCAATATCGTGCATCTTAAAAATATATACAGGTTTGAAAAAGTAACATATTAAAATCAGACGATAGATGCAGTGGAATTTTTTCAATATGTTAAAGTTTGTTTTAACTCACTGAAAAGCAGGTTTCTGTCCACTTTTCTAAAAAATAAAAATCTAAAATAAAAAGGAGGGAAAAAGGGTTTTCAACCAACTTGACTGATCATAACTAATTTTTGACTAAAATAATTTACTGGTGGCTCCACTTTGCTTTACTTTACTTAAATTAGAAACATCAACAACATCCTAATGCTGCTCAATAATCCAGGTACAGTAGATGAAACCAACAAGGTTGAGTCAGGACCTCTGGACGGATTATTTTTTGTTGAAACGTTTTTTATCCAAAATACTTCATCAGTCTGAAGAAAAAAAGAATAATGAAGCAGCATTTTGGAAAAACAGGCAAAACGTTTCAACAAAGAAGAATCCGTCCAGAGGACCTGATTAACAACGCATTTCTTTTTATCTGCTGTAGGTGTTAGCTCAAAGCTATGCTAGCTACTGTGAATCCCGTGGATCTTCTGAAGCATTTCTTATTATAATAAAACATTCTATTTAAGATTACTTGATTTTAACAATAGGTAAAAACTAATGTTTAAAATGTTCCTGAATGATGAGTTGATCTGTTAAAGTATTGAAGAAAAGCTGGTAAACTCGCACGGCTAACACTTCAGTTAGCAAGATGAGCTAGCCTAGCACAAGTACTGCTCAAATGAAGTTCAAATACGTTACATTCACATTATAACAACAAAGCCTACTACAGATAACCACCTCTACACTTCATTTCTTTGTAATTATCCAAACACGTAATTATTAAAAAAAAAAAGCTTTGTAGGGTTGTACTACAGTAGGGCTGCTGGACTTATCCTGCCACGATCAAGTCCGCGCCCTCCACTCCCCATCAGGCAGTTTAGCAAACAGGGCTAACATGTTAGCAACTAGCCGAGCAGCTAACTCTTTGACTTTCTTTACTGTGCAAAATATGTCCGTTTGAAAAGTGTGTCACGTGAGAACTTACCTTATCCTGGTTTTTATTATGATAAATAAATGTTTATTCCGTTAAAATCCATAAAACAATTCAGAGAATTATAGAAAATGAAGCATACATGTGCATCCTACAAAAAAAATGTAGGCTGGCAGGAACAGCTAGCACCAAAACACGTTGGGTCTGTTATGCGGTAGAGAGCACTGTATCCCTCCGCCTTCGCGCTGGCTGTTTCTGCGATTGGTGGTACTAGATTCATACAGGGCGGAGTGATATCCATCCAAGACGGAACGGTCTATTAAACAACAAAAAGACAACAAATAATTTCCTTTTATTCCCGATTCTGTTCGCGAAAACGTGAAATGCATGCAGCTTGTATACAATATTATGTCAGTCAGTTCTGACAGAATGCTTTCACTTTCTTTATTGTGGAAAAGAATGTGTGCACGCTAACCATGCATGCTAACAGTTATCAGCATGCTTTTTTTAATTATTTTTGTTTTGAAATATCACATTTAACTGTTCAAACAATTGTAATACATGTTTAACATATAACAATTAATTTGTCAGCTGCAGAATTTTACTAAACGTACTTCTTTGTTTTATGTTCTAGTTTATGAATGTAAAATAAAAATAACAGCTAAACTGTAAGGATACCGAACATGTATGACATATCTTGCTTGCTTTATATGAAAATAAATAAAAACACAAATTATTGCCTATTTTTTCATTCAACCTTTATTTAGTCAGGTAAATCTCATTGAGCCTCTGGACTCATACAAAAGCGACCTGTTACAAACTAAAGAATGATGAACAGCAATGATACAATTACCTCAAACAATAAACAATAGAAAAACTAACAAAAACATTATAAGATAGATGTATAAGAACATATCTGCATTGGGTTTTTGCCAGGATTCCAATGGGGGTTTATTACTTAAACCATCAATAATTAACCCCCAAAATAATTTCATTGTAATGTTCCTTATGCTTTACTACAATTAAATACTGTAAATGTTCTTGTAAAACAATTTTTTTTACAGTTTGTCCAAGCTGGTTTGAAACAGCTGGTAAGAATACATTTTGCATCACTAGGTGTTCAACCAGCAAATGCAATCCTAAAAATGAATAGTTAGACATATAAAATCATGATGTAGAGGTTTATTCATTATGGTGTACTATTACAAATACTGTAAAGTCTGGTAAACTAAAAGTTCATATGTGTGAAATCTGTCTGTATTCTGTCATTTGCCTATATAGACAAACGGAAATGAAAGAGTGCAAAATGCCAATCAGAAACCATAGATATGTACAAAATGTATCTTGATAATGTCCATCAAATGAAAGTTAGCAGATAAAACATGATCAAACTGTAAGGAAACATCTAGAACGCAAAGCTAATCTGAAATTGCCCTTACGGGACTCCGTAGAGACCTGGTAACAAACGTACGACGACGTGGTGACGTCAGAGACCCGGAAAAGCTTTTCAGTAGTGTTGTCATAAGATCTCAGCTGATACAAAAAAGGCAACGAACACACAACGAACTCTTTCCCGACAGAGTACGGGAGATATTTCTTTTACAGCTGCTCTTGCTTATTTGTTTTTGTTTGTATTTATCGTTAGTGTCGCACAGCGTCGCCATCATGAACGTGACGCTCGCGGTGAAGCAGTACATCTCCAAAATGATCGAAAACAGCGGGCCTGGGATGAAGGTTCTGCTCATGGACAAAGAGACGGTGAGGACACAGGCGGTAACATTGTCCCCCTCAGACTGATTCCTTGTTTCTGTTCTTAAGATGGAGCAGTAGTTACACTCAGTTTAATTGAAGAAGCGGGTGATGGATGATGTGTACTAGTCACTGTGTCATGATGTGGTAAACGCTGCACAGTACTGTACTGTATTTGTGTGCTATGTGTAATTTTGGTACTTCCACAGCTGTATTGTAGAATCCTGTTGAACTACTGACAAATGCATTGATACATTTGGGATTTAGGCCACAGAAATCTTGCACAGTTTTCATGATATTAGAGAGTAAAAGACAATAATATGCTTTGTGCATATCTTTTTTTTTTTCATTCAACCTTTATTTAGGCAGGTTAATCTCATTGCACCTCGAGGACTCATTTACAAGAGAGACCTGCCTACAAACTAGAGAATGATGACAACAGCAACAGTAAAATTTCCTTAAACAATCAACAAAAGACAATCACAAGAGAGGCATACAGATTTTTTTTTAAACAAGTTAAAAACAACTATATCAAAGTAGCAAAACAGACAGATTATAAGGCAGATGTAGAAAATAAAAAACAGGAACATATCTGCATTGGTTTTTGCCAGGAGTCCAACAGATTCTTAAAGCCATTTAGAGAGGTCAAGGTCGAGAGCTTCAGATCTTTTTGTAAGATATTCCATGAAGCAGGAGCGGAGTAGGAGAAGGCCCTTTTGCCAAGTTCAGTCCTCACTGACGGAACACTGCAGGTAATCATGTCCTGAGAGCGCACGCTGTAGCTGCACTCACGCAGAGACATGTAGGAGGAGATGTATGAAGGCAGCAGACCAAGAAGTGATTTAAAGATGAAAATGTACCAGTGGAAGAGTCTGCGTGAAGTTAATGATGTCCAGTTAACCAGTGAATACAGGGTGCAGTGGTGGGTACGATAATCACAACCAGTTATGAATCTTAGTGCACCATGATAGACAACATCCAACATCCGCAGGGTGCTTGTAGGA
>JBBPBX010023609.1:0-16501 GCA_038048925.1 Garcialebias charrua | reverse complement strand
ACTTATTCATTCATCTAACAAGGTTAAGTCAGGTCCTCTGGATGGATTCTTCTTATGCAGAAGACTTCATCCGTCTGAGGAGCTGCAAATAAACAGTTTTTGGATTAAAGACGAAGCGTTTCAACAAGAAGAATCCGTCCAGAGGACCTGACTCTACCTTGGTTATCGAGCTTGCATCAGGATTGCAATCAGTCGGAGCCTTCCAACACCATGGAGTAAATTTTCCTGGAAGTGTGATCAGTGTTGCCAGATCTCGCGACAGAAACAAGCGACCAGCTCCATGAAAACAAGCCCAACTGGCAACCCACCCCATTGTGTAAAACAAAGGCCATTTTTAGTATAAACATAATTTATTATGGCATTACATATAAACAGCTAAAATACGCTAAACACTTTGAAGAACATATCCACAAAGAATAAAGAACAAAGAATAAACCTTAAAATAACTTCAGGTGTACATTTTACTTGTAACATACATACAGTACAGATAAGCAGCACATTAGCATGAAGCACCACAGATGACGCACCTCACTGCTCGCGTTACTAGCTGGAGATTTCTTACTGCAGCCTTCGTTGTGATACACCTTCATAAAGATGTAAGAAACAGTGTAAGCATCACACACAAAAATACACCAATCTTTTATCCTTCTCATCAGTGCAAGGAAACTTACAAGAAGTCGTCTGTATTCTGCTCAAGCTCTACTCGTCATTACTTGCGCGCGCTTATATTGTTTTTACCGCTGAATAAACATCAGCCTGTCTGTCGTTTACCAACCGCACCTGAACGTAACATCCGCCTTGACGTAACATACGTGGAAGGGGGGCGTGAAGGGACAAACTACCTACCACTCGTATTAATTTTTGCTTTCACTCGGACAGAAAAACAAGTCCAAACAAGCGACTTGACATTCAAAACAAGCCCAAAACAAAATGTATATGCGACCGTAAGGTGTCAACAATGACAGCCCCCAACATCCAAAATCTTCCACATCTTGGGGAGAATTTAATTCACTCCTAGTGCCCTGCTGCCAGGAAGCTTCGTAGCAACAACCTCCATCAAGATGGACTCACCTTACCCCAAGTCCTCAAATTCTGCAACCTTAAAGGTGGACATGGGGATTCATTCACTCAGATTATTCCTACAACCTTCAGACAATATCCTCAGTTTGAGTCAGCAGGTCCCTGCTCAAGCCAAGTAGAGCCCTAGATAGAGCCTGCTTTATTTTTTACAATTTATTAGTAAAATATCTGCAGCCTTCTCATAGAATCATTTCAAAATAATAAAGTCTGACTTGTCTGGAATTGCAGATAAAGTGGCGGTCTCCTTTTTGTCCAGCTCCTCTGACCTCAGCTGCAACGTTTGTTGTATAAAACATTTCTATTTCTAACATCTGCAAGCTGAGCTACGTTGGAAAAAGACGTTATATAAGATGTTTAAAAAAAAAAATTGTAGCCTGCTGTACTGTTCAGCAAACATATGTTTTTATTTCTTTGAGTATAATTTTATATCCGAGGCCTTTCAGAAAAAACCCCGATCCGGACGCTCACATTAGTGATGCATACTGTAAAAAGAATAAAACTTATTGTTTGTCTCGTTTCAGACCAGCATAGTGAGTGTAGTCTACACTCAGTCTGAGATCCTGCAGAAAGAGGTCTACCTGTTCGAACGGATCGACTCTCAGAACAGAGACAGCATGAAGCATCTGAAGGCCATCTGCTTCCTTCGTCCCACCAAGGTCTTAAAACCTGCGTCTTTATTCTTTTGTAAAAGTGCTTCTGATCACGAGGAAGCTAACGTTTGCTTATGTGACGTTTGCTTTTGTGTTTCCTGCAGAATAATGTGGAGCACTTGATCCAGGAGCTTAGAAGGCCAAAGTACAGTGTCTACTTTATCTGTACGTAACCACAGTACTTCTGATTGATGGTGTCACACACAGAATGAGTATGAGTGAGAAGATACAGGGCATACAAGCTAATATTATACAGGTAGTCCTCGACTTACGACGGCCTCAAGTTACGACGTTTCGGGGTTACAACACGCATCTCCATAAAAAATAAATAAAATATATATTTAACAGTATATATATAGTACAGGTAGTCCCCGATTTACGAGCGAGATCCGTTACAACGAGGCGCTCGTAAACCGGAAATCTCGTAATTTGGAACGGCCGCCATTTCTCTCGTAAATCCGGAATTTCGCTCGTAAATTGGAACGGTTTTCGCTAGCGCGACTACAAACACTCTATTTTCATCCAAAAACTGCTTATGAGTGCATAAAAATGATCGGAAACGTGTGTCCATATGCTTAGCTAACTAACTGTGGTGAAAAAACACATGAAAACTCAGTATTTTTTTCGTTTTTTCCAAAAATTCGCAGCTCGTAAGTCTGGAACCTCGCAGATCAGAGCGCTCGTAAATCGGGGACTACCTGTATATATTTTGAAATTTTTTCTTTTGAAGCCGATTTACGCAGTTTCCGGCAGTTTCCCGTTTTGCTAGCTGTGGAGGCTACAGCTGTCTGTACTCTCTAAAAAAGCTAAGTCTGGTCCTCTGGACATTCCAAAACAAAACTTGTTGGAGCAAGCTGGACAGGCAGAAACAGGCAGCAGCTGTGGAAAAGTAGCTGTTTTATGGACAGCGGTTTTACAACGTAAACGAATGTAAAATCCGGAGGAGGGATGGATAAACGGAGGAAATGGCTTCACCAGCAGTCCAGAGTAGGAAATTAACTCTTTTTTTTTCACTTCATTATGGCTCCAAATATATGTGTTTTTTGATAATTATGTAGGGTACTGTGTTAGGATAGGCTAAGTGCTTGGTAAAATAAAGTACTGTACGTATAAGATGCAGTTTGGACGTATGTTTCGAGTTACGTCGAAATTCGAGATACGACGTAGCGTAGGAATGGATCTCCGTCGTAACTCGAGGACTACCTGTATTAGATGTTTGTGACAATAGAGCAACCTACCTCAGCTGTTTTAGTTCAAGTTAAAGCCACCTCTGAACCTAAACACTGTTACATGTGTTTGTTTCAGACTTCAGTAACGTGATCAGTAAAAGTGAGATCAAAGCTCTGGCTGAGGCTGACGAGCAGGAGGTGGTGGCTGAAGTCCAGGTGAGTCTCACGTCCTGAATCTTCAACATGAAGTTCTGACTCTGGTTGTGTCTTTCTGCAGACGTTTGGCGACAGATACCGTCTAACAGTAACTGAGCTCTTCTTACCGTGCAGCACCCTGGTTGATTGACACAATCTATACAAAAATATACGGGTGATTCTGGCCGATCACGATTTCTTAAAAAGTCTGACCTGCCGATTTTGGCCGATACTGATTTTGTTTTATTAGCGACACCGTCAGGTGTTTTAAGGTCACCATGCACCTTCAATTTTCTAATCGTATTTTATTGAAAAACATACCCTTGAACAATATCAAAATATGACAAATGAAGGTCTTTCTATTGTCCATTTAAATTGTAGAAGTATAAATGCAAACATATCCAATATATCAGATTATTTTAAAGGATTAAATAAAACTTTTAAAATAATAGCACTATCTGAGACATTGTTAAATGATGGAAATATAAATATTGTTCACATTGAAGGGTATGAGTTACATCATATGAACAGAAAAAACAAGAGGTGGAGGAGTGGTTATATTTATAAATAATGAAATAAAATGTAAATTGATTAGCGAAAGGTCAATAATTGTTGATAATATGATGGAAATGATAACAATAGAAATAATAAAAAATAATGAAAAAAACATAATAAGTTGTGTATATTGATCTCTATGCTCAAATATAGCATTATTCACTGATAAAATATTGGAGTTACTAGTAAAGAGTAGAAATAAAAATGTTTTTTGTGTGGAGACTTCAATATTGATTTAGGAAATAAGACTGATTCAAATAACATCAATACATTCATAAATTCAATGTATAGTTTAAATTTTTTATCCGTTAATATCAAATCCTACAAGAATCACAACTCAAAGTGCTACAATAATTGATAATGTTTTCACAAATATAACAGATGGTGATGTGATGAGTGGTATTTTGAAGACTGATCTTAGCGATCACTTACCAGTTTTCACTATTTATTTGCTGCCTTTCATTTTATGTTTTGTTTTTTAAATTTATTGTGTTTTGAAATTGTCTTTGTGTTTTATAATTGAAATTAATAAATAAATATCCTAAAAACAATACAAACTTGTTTTAACTGATCATGAGGTAGTGCTCTGAAATATAAATGAAGTTCAGACTATTGTTGTTAAAACAAACAAAAAAATTGGTAAGATCGGTTTCTCATGTATCGGCTGATCTCCGATTTGGGCTGATTCATCGGTGCACCCCTACTTAATAGGGTTTAACTTTAAAGATCCACTGACGTGATTTTTCTACTATTCATCAAATTGCTCAAAATATATATATTTTATCATTTAAATATGTTAGTTTTTGCAAACAAAATGATAAATCACTTTAATTTTGCTTTAAAAGTGATTTTGAACTTCAAGCCGTGTTTAATCATGGGAAATCCGTTTACACCTGAACGCACCATCTGTGATGTAATGTCCAGAGTGAGAGGCAGAGGGCTCCAGTCTCTTCAATAGCGGACATTTTAAAACTTGACTAATTTATCAATCTAGGTGAAGATTTGAGCTATTTGTCTTCATTTTGGGAAGCAGAAAATAGTTTGGGTGATGGAACAAGAAACAACAGGATCTAATTTAGGTCTGATGCTGTATCAGACTGACTTTCATGTGGAGCTGCGCACACCGTGACAAGCTCAGAGCTCTGCCTCAACTCTGGACATTACATCACAGATGGTGCGTTCGGGTGTAAACGGATTTCCCACGATTAAACACAGCTTGAAGTTCAAAATCACTTTTAAAGCAAAATTAAAGTGATTTATCATTTTGTTTGCAAAAACTAACATATTTAAATGATAAAATATATATATATTGAGCAATTTGATGAATAGTAGAAAAATCACGTCAGTGGATCTTTAAAGTGTCCATTAGCGCTTGAGTAATCCACACAATTATACTACTGATCAAATAAAATATTCAATTCATGAGCACTAAAAGCAAAGTAAACAAAACGAGTTTGACACAGTTTCTCAAACATGAGAAAAATAAAAACAAACAGTGGATGATTAATTAAGCTACTGCTCTATACTCTGTTAAAGTTAAAACCATATCAACTTTTTATTATTATTATTATTATTATTATTATTATAAAGTTTATTCATTTTTTTAACAAAACAAAACAATTTTATATACAATAAGAAATACAGTCACAAATAAAATGAAAGGCAGCAGAAAGAAGAAATAAATCTTATATCTGCCCCTTTTTCCCCAAAAAAATAATTCAAACAATAATAATCTTCAAAGAACAAAAACAAAATAACTCCTTCTCGAGCAACAATTCATACTAATATACACATTAAGTTATACAGTGTATATATATACAAGCCCAAAACCGAGAAAAGTTGGCACGTTGTGCAAATCGCAAATAAAAACAGAATACAATGACTTGCAAATCTTTTTCAACCCATATTCAACTGAATAGAATGCAAAGACAATATATTTAATGTTCGAACGGAGAAACTTTATTTTGTTTTGCAAATAACCATTAACTTAGAATTCAATGGCAGCAACACATTGCAAAAAAGTTGGCACAGGGACATATTTACCACTGTGTTACATCGCCTTTCCTTTTAACAACACTCAGTAAACGTTTGGGAACTGAGGAGACCAATTTTTGAAGCTTTTCAGGTGGAATTCTTCCCCATTCTTGCTTGATGTACAGCTTAAGTTGTTCAACAGTCCGGGGTCTCCGTTGTCGTATTTTACGTTTCATAATGCGCCACACATTTTCAATGGGGGACAGGTCTGGACTGCAGGCAGGCCAGGGGAGGACCCGCACTCTTTTGCTACGAAGCCACGCTGTTGTAACACGTGCAGAATGTGGCTTGGCATTGTCTTGCTGAAATAAGCTGGGGCGTCCATGAAAAAGACGTCGCTTGGATGGCAGCATATGTTGCTCCAAAACCTGTATGTACCTTTCAGCATTAATGGTGCCTTCACAGATGTGTAAGTTACCCATGCCTTGGGCACTAATGCACCCCCATACCATCACAGATGCTGGCTTTTGAACTTTGCGCCTATAACAGTCCTGATGGTTCTTTTCCTCTTTGGTCCGTAAGACACGACGTCCACAGTTTCCAAAGACAATTTGAAATGTGGACTCATCAGACCACAGAACACTTTTCCACTTTGCATCAGTCCATCTCAGATGAGCTCGGGCCCAGCAAAGCCGGCGGCGTTTCTGGATCTTGTTGATGAATGGCTTTTGCTTTGCATAGTAGAGCTTTAACTTGCACTTACAGATGTAGCGACGAACTGTAGTTACTGACAGTGGTTTTCTGAAGTATTCCTGAGCCCATGTGGTGATATCTTTTACACACTGATGTCGGTTTTTGATGCAGTACCGCCTGAGGGATCGAAGGTCACGGGCATTCAATGTTGGTTTTCGGCCTTGCCCCTTACGTGTAGTGATTTCTCCAGATTCTCTGAACCTTTTGATGATATTACGGACCGTAGATGGTGAAATTCCTAAATTCCTTGCAATAGCTCGTTGAGAAAAGTTGTTCTTGAACTGTTCGACAATTTGCCCACGCATTTGTTCACAGAGTGGTGACCCTCGCCCCATCCTTCTATGTGGATGACTGAGCATGTCAAGGAAGCTGCTTTTATACCCAATCATGGCACCCACCTGTTCCCAATTTGCATGTTCACCTGTGGGATATTCCAAATAAGTGTTTGATGAGCATTCCTCAAATTTCTCTGTCTTCTTTGTCACTTGTGCCAGCTTTTTTGAAACATGTTGCAGGCATCAAATTCCAAATGAGCTAATAATTGCAAAAAATAACAAAGTTTACCAGTTCGAACGTTAAGTATGTGGTCTTTGCAGTGTGTTCAATTGAATATAGGTTGAAAAAGATTTGCAAGTCATTGTATTCTGTTTTTATTTGCGATTTCCACAACGTGCCAACTTTTCTGGTTTTGGGCTTGTATATATATATATTTTTTTTAAATAAATAAACTTTGATTATTCTCTTAAACATACACATATGCATACATATATGGGGGAGTGGTGGCACAGAGGTTAGAGAAGATGGGCCTGTGATCGGAAACTCCCGGTACCGTCAACATCAAAAATATGGGTGGAAAAAGGTGAAACACCCACACCTGCCTCCACCCTCATTCACCCCACTCTGGGCCCCTGAGCAAGGCCATTAACCTCCACCATCTGAAAATGAGTTCTCGTGACTCAATGAGACTACCTGGATAAATAAAGAGTAAATGAAAATAAAAGTACATCGACTTGGCATTTTTAACATCACTCTCCAGATTATTCCATAATTTAATTCCTTGGATTGAAGCGGACCGTCCCTTCAAACTAGTTCTAAATTTAGGTTTTATAAATATGTCTGTCCCCTTAAGATTATAACAACTTTGTCTTTTAACAAAATGTATTTGGATATTTAAAGGTAATGTGTTATTATGAGCCCTATACATAACTGATAAAATATTATAATCTACCAAATCATGGAACTTCAATAACTTCAGTTGATAAAATAATGTACTTGATGGATGACAGTAATGTTTTCTAGTGATAATTCTTACAGCTCTTTTCTGTAAAACAAAAAAAGGATTTGTAATTGTTTTGTGCACTTTCCCCCAAACATCAATACAATAGATTAAGTGTGGAACAATGATTATGTTATACAACAAATACAGAGCTTTGCTTCTTCTAGGTTACAACAAAATAAAAAATGTTAGTTGAAATACATTAGATGCAATACCCTGATGCATGCTCAGTCCAGAGGGCCATACTTAGCTTTTTTAGATTAGATGCAATGTCAATTATTAAAATAATCAGTACAGGTATTTCTCATTCAAATTCCTAACCCTTAAATCTAATTGCAGTGGTTTAATTTAGTCTGAAACAAGCTTTTAGTCCAAAGCGCGTCTTATCGTGATGAATGTCCAACAGCTGCTGGTTTGTTTGTTTATTTTATTCATTTCATTTCATTAAAACAATACAAATTTCAAGAGAAAAAAATATATAAAATACCTATAAAATGAAAGGCGGCAGAAGAAGAATTAAATCTTATCAATTCTGCCCCTTCTTAACAAAATCAATTCAAACAATCAATTCAAGCAATAATCACAAATAATACAACAAAACCCAAAACATATCACAATTTTTCTTTATAGTTTTCGCTAATATTAACTAACTTAAATGTATCTCGTCAGCATTATATTCTTTATCCTTTTCTTAAATACAAATAATGATTCCTCATTTTTAATATCATTATTCAAACCATTCCATAGATCAATTCCCCTCATTAAAGTAGACCTACCCCGCAAACTTGTTCTAAACTTTGGCTTAACAAAAATATCAGTTCCTTTTAAATTATAGCAACTGCTCCTTTTTACAAAATACTCTTGTACGTTCGATGGTAAATTGTGATTCTGAGCCCTGTACATTAGTAATAGAATAAATAATAATAAATAATGGTATAAATAATAATAAATAATGGTTCTGGATCAATTCTTTATAGTTAATTAACAACTTTGCTGTTTTCTTATTAGTTTTTTTAGGCAAAGCAACAATAAACTGTGTGTGTTTGTGCAGGAGTTTTACGGAGACTTCATCGCTGTGAATCCTCATCTGTTCTCCCTCAACCTGCAGGGAGTCGCCCGGGTAAGAACCATCCAGGGTTTCTAATGCGTCACCATTTTTTTTGCTGAACATGATGAACATTTCCGGGTAAAAATGAACGTCAAGTGTTTGAACAACTCTTAAGGAGCCACAATGTGAAGCTCTTGTGTGGTTTTACCAGTCCGCGGTGGTCAAGACCTTTCCAAGTAGTCCAGGAAGCAAACAACGTGATGGTTGAGTTGTTGGTGACGTGTTTTATTTCGTATTTTAGGGTCGCAGCTGGGAACCCTCCATGTTGTCCCGCTGCACTCAGGGTTTGACGTCCGTCCTGCTCGCCCTCAAGAAATGTCCAATGATTCGCTACCAGCTGTCCTCGGACATGTCCAAACGCCTTGCGGAGAGCGTCAAGGTTTCCATGACAACACTCCCATAACACACAGTCTCTTTGCTCATGTTTCAACGCAGCTTACGCTTTCTTCAGCAACGTTTTGTTTAAACTGATGTAACTGCAAAACCAGAATCATTGCGAGTAATTTGGTTTAAACCTTAACGGACATTTCGTTAATAATAGTTGAGAGTGAGGCCGTTTGTTTCACAGTGTTTGTGATTTTCCTGGAGTAACAGACAGTTTTGTGTTCGCAGCAAATCATCACGAAGGAATACGAGCTGTTCGACTTCAGGAAGACTGAAGTTCCTCCTCTGCTGCTGATCCTGGACCGCAGTGACGACGCCATCACGCCGCTGCTCAACCAGGTGACCAACCACAGCGCCGCGCTTCGGTTATTTTAAACTACAGGAAACCAGTTGTAAAGTCTGATTTTAATTAATTTAGCTCTTTAAAAAAAAAGCTCATTAGATCTTCTGGGTGTTTAACTCATTTTTTAAAGGAATTTTGAAATATTTAGCATTATTTAAATTGTTTAAGTTACCATATTTTCCGCCCGACACGTCGCTCCGCTATACAAGTCGCATCAGTTCATATTTGTCTAATAAAGTGGAAAAATCCATAAATATGTCTCTTCATCGTATATACGTCGCATCTATTATGCGTCACCACTGACAACCCAGAAATGTGGACCGATGTGCCAAAAATCGATGGACTGCCAAATGTTGGCCGCGGGAGTGTGCATAGGAAGACTTTAACAAGAATTGAACAAGATTAACACTTAGAAACAATTGTTTGTTTGCTCTAAATTATAGTACTGTAAAGGTGTGTCTTAGTCTAACGTTTGCTTAATAAATGCACTTTGATGGTCAAATCTGCTGTATTTCAAAACCCGATATGCAGAAGTAAACGTTGCTGTGCAAATTTAACAAGATAAACGCCTCAAAACAATTATTTGTTTGCTCGAAATTATAGTAAATGTATGTCTCAATCCAACGTTTGCTTAATAAATGCACTTTATTGGTCAAACCAGCTGTATTTCAAAAATAGTTTTGCAGCCTTGACACTCCGTGAATGCGCAGAGGAAGATAAAAGGGAGGAAGAACGCGGCTCGTTTCTCCAAAATGTCACCAAAAAAAGCACCTAAACAATTATTTGTTTGCTCAAAATTATAGCAAAGGTGTGTCTCAGTCTAACATTTACTTAATAAATGCACTTTAATGGTCAAATTAGTTGTATTTCGCCGGGGCGGTGCAGCTGGTTTGACGGTTCCAAGCAACGAGCAAAATGAAGGTGGGGAGTATATGGCAAGCTGATTGTGTCATTAATAGCTGGTGGAGATTCTCAGTCATCCAGGACATGGTAAATTCAAAAAAGTTCAAGAAAACAAACAAGAAAGTATAAAGTATAATAAATAAAGTCCAGTTGTTTTTGTCTTGAACTTTTTTGAATTTGTCATTATAGCCACGTTTACCTATTACAATGATGGAAAGGACTTTAGCAAGAATTTAACAAGCCATGCCATATAGCTACTACTACTGAACTCTGCTATGGACATAACTGCTTCCATACTCTGCTGCCATCAAGTGGCTGAATGTGGTACTGTTCAAATTTTTTTTAACCATACCATTTTATTTATAAAGCACTTAAAACAGCGACAAGGCCAACCAAAGTGCTGTACAAACAGACAAACAACAGGCAACACATAGGCAACATACAAAATGAAGTAAACAAAATTGAATATAGACATAAAAACATTGCAGATAATAAATATAACGACCAACCTGTGTGAAGCTGTTTTTCAATTGGAATAAATGAAACCCGTCATATCTCAGCCAAAAATTTGTTTATAAATACGGGGAAAGATCCATAAATATTTCGCTTCGGCCTATAAGTCGCAGGGCATGTAAATTATGCAACAACAAAAAAAGTGACTTATAGGCCAGAAAATATGGGTATAATTAAAAAAATATATATACAGGTAGTCCCCGACTTACGAACGAGTTCCGTACCTACGGGCCTTTTGTAAGTCGAAAATTCGTAAGTAGGATCACATACAAAAAACACACAATTTTTTTTTTTTTTTAAATAAATAAATAGATGTACAGTACTGTACAGTTACCAAGCACTTAGCCTATCCTAACACAGTTTTTAAAGATGGAAGTGAGTTGAATTGTCTCCCTTTCACATAAAGGGAGCTAGCTCCCTTTATGTGAATGGAGCCTGCTAGGGAGGAGGGAGACAATTCAACTCACTCCTTAACTGTGTTAGGATAGGCTAAGTGCTTGGTAACTGTACAGTACTGTACATTTATTTATTTATTATAAAAATAATATATATATATATATATATATATTTTAAATAATGAGATGCGTTCGTAAGTCCGAAACGTCGTAAGTCGGGGGCGTCGTAAGTCGAGGACTACCTGTATATGTTTTTTAAGTTTTATTATCAGTTTATTATCATGCTATGATTAATTACAATCATAAAAATAAAGCAAATCTTAATTTTTATGTCATTTTTGTGGTTTATTTTATTGTAACATAAGTGTCATTGTACCAGTAATTATATTTTAATAATTACCTATTTATTACTACTATAAAATTGATAGCTAAATGTCATTAGCCAGACCTTACTTTTTCATACAGGTACAGTAGTTTTGTTTAAATTTGTGTATTGCTTTGTGCTTTTTGTAAATTTAACTTGATTCAGTTTAAAGTGAATCTGATTCTTGTCTCCTTCCATCGTTTTTAATGTATATATGATATAATAAACTTTATTTGTATAGCACTTTCCTACAATGCCTTGCATTGACCAAGGTGCTTAACAGGACAGAAAAAGTCCTGAAGTCTTGTTTTATTTATATTGTTTAAATAGGAAGCTAGACGAATATCTGGAATTGTTTCCAGTCGCCGCTCGGCTGTTTGTGTATCAAACGCTCCTGCCTAAATGAGATGTTGTGTGTGTGTGTGTGTTGCAGTGGACGTACCAGGCGATGGTCCACGAGCTGCTGGGTCTGAACAACAACAGGCTCGACTTGTCCGGAGTCCCAGGGATCAGCAAAGACCTGAGGGAGGTGGTGCTGTCTGCGGAGAACGATGAGTTTTATGCCAACGTGAGTCTTCAACACATCTGTTCGAATCACTTCTTCTTAATTTCTTATAAATGATTCTTCTTTAGCTTTACAGTCTGTGGAGAGAACATCTGCCAAGATCAAACATACATTATCTACGATTCCTTTGACTTAAATATCCAAAATATGAATAACATTTTGAAGCTTTTTCTGAGCAGTACCAACAACTACCGTACTTGCCGGCGTACACGTCAAACCACTGTAGCTTGCATCAGTCCAAATATGTCTAATGAAGTGGGAGAAACATAAATACATTGCTTCGCTGCTGACTTTTGACAACGGTTGTTAATTTTTGTGCTTGTGTCTGTGGATGCATTTGTGCATTCATGTCTGTTAGCAAAATAAGTCATGAACGACTCGATGAAGTTTAATTAAACTCCAAAGGTAATCATTGGATGCACATTTACAACTGTTGAACATCTGGAGTCAGTCTAGTTTAAGATGGCCGCCTCAGCCTGCTGATCTTAGGAAACACAAAAATGGCTATAATTTATTCACTGTTACAGACATTTGGCTAAATTTTGGAGTGGTAGTAGCTAAGAGATTTTACCAGCATATAAGTAAAGATCGGCACAGTGCGCAGCAACTTTGATTAAAATGTTGGCAATAATTGTTGATGACCTTGTGTGTCTGTTAACAAAACATTTCATGAACCACTGAATGGATTTCATTGAAACTCTCAGAAAGCGACCATTGGACGTGCATCTACAACTGATTAACTTTTGGAGTCGCCTCAGTTCAAGATGACAGCCTCAGCTAAGCGACCTGAGCAACAAGAGTAAATATAGCACGACGGTGCAGTGGTTAGCATTGTTGCCGCACAGCAAGAAGGTTGTGGGTTCAATCCTCGGTTGGCCCTGGGACCTTTCTGTGTGGAGTTTGCATGTTCTTCTCGTGCTTGCATGCGTTTTCTCCGGGTACTCCGGTTTCTTCCCACAGATCAAAATCATGCATGTTAGGCTGCCTTCAGGCCTCCCATGCAAAAAGAGATTGTGATCTCAGTGGGATTTGCCTGGTTAATAAATATTAGTCGAGCACCCTCTAGTGGCTGAAAATGGTAGTGTTCAATATTTTTCTTATCAGAATCGTCAGCTCTCAGCCAAAAATTGAGTTATAAATATGATTTTACAAAAAAAATTAATACGTCGCTTCACTGTATAAGTCACAGGCATGCTAATTTATGCAACAGACTACGACTTGTGCAGCGAAAATTATGGTAATACATTAAACAGAAAAGCCTTCAATTATCTCTACTTTCCCTGTGAGCTAGCAACGCTTCTGTTCTTTTAAGCTGGGAAATCCTGGTAATAAATATAATTTGAGGTTTGGACATCAAGAAATCCTCAGTAGAATACGTTAAAATTAAGACTCAGACACATTTAAAGGGGTAGTCCATGTTAGCAAGACAAATCTGTTGAATCGCTCATGATATCTGGATCATCTGGGTTTCAAAATGTAGCTTAAAAAGTCGAGTCTGAAAATGGACAAAATTTAGTTTTGATCAAATCTGATTCAATCCTCAGTTTGATGTGATGCGTCACAGATAGTCCAAACAGGATAAATTACAGGTAAAAACTTACACATTACCTGAGCTTGTTTCTACGAGTGTCGTTTATTTTTTGCAATATACAGTAGCCTGTTTCAGTTAAATGGATGCTAAAACTGATATTCCTCAGTCAGTTTAACAGGTCATGGCTTTAGTACACGTGTTGTCAGAAACCACACGTGTAAAACCTGCTTGAGCAGCTTTAATAAAATTACAAATCCTCTTTGTTTGTTTTTTCCTTTCTCGATTTTAGAACTTGTATCTGAATTTCGGAGAGATCGGCACCAACATAAAGAACCTGATGGAGGATTTCCAGAAAAAGAGACCCAAGGGGCAGCAGAAGCTGGAGTCCATCAGTGACATGAAGGTCAGGAGTCCGTCTAATGTTCAGCGGGTGCAGTGACGTCATCGTCAGTCCTAAACGGCCTGGTCCGGATATGTTTGATTGTCCGGTGTTGTCCCCGCAGGCGTTTGTAGACAACTACCCTCAGTTTAAGAAGATGTCGGGCACCGTGTCCAAGCATGTGACGGTGGTGGGGGAATTGTCCCGGCTGGTGTCGGAGCGGCAGCTGATGGAGGTGTCTGAGGTGGAGCAGGAGCTTGCCTGTCAGAACGACCACTCCAACGCTCAGCAGGTATCACCACCGTCTCCACATCTGTACTCTTTCCACAAGTGATTTTTACTATACAGTATAAATATTCATTTTGCCTAAAAGAGCAGCAGCAAACACAAAAGTAGCACTTAACGGATGTAGGTCTGCGATGAGCTGCAACAAGCTGACGTGTGTTTCCTCAGAGTGTTCGGCGGCTGCTGCAGAATCCCCGCGTTTCGGACGTGGACGCCGTCCGTCTCGTCATGCTTTACGCCTTGAGATACGAACGCCACAGCAGCAGCATCCTCCCGTCTCTGATGGAGGAGCTGAGCAGGAAAGGAGTGTCTGAACGACATCGCAAGGTAATTATTAACATTCTGACGTTTTCCGTAAAACCACATTAGAAAGCTGGATGAGCGTGCAGTTGCTACGTTTTGCCTCTGGAGGGCAGTGAAACCCGCTGACGGTGTGTCTCCACAGATGGTTCGGTCTGTGGTGGAGTACGGGGGAAAGAGAATCAGAGGAAGCGACCTCATCGCGCCCACAGACGCTGTCGCCATCACTAAACAGTTCTTTAAAGGACTAAAGGTACAACACAATGAAAATGTGTCGAATTCATTTGAGTTTTTTCTACTTAGGTAGGACTGGAAAGCACCTTGCATGGTAGTCTGCCGCTACCGGTGTATGAATGTGTGTATGAATGTGTGTAGCACTTTGAGATTTTCACTAATGAAAAGTGCGTGATAAATTGAATTCATTATTATTATTATTATTACTTTAATTGTGTGTTTTGTGGCGTCTGCTCAGGGTGTGGAGAACGTGTACGCTCAGCACCGGCCTCTGCTCCACGACACCCTGGACCAGCTGATTAAAGGTCGACTCAAAGACAGTCAGTTCCCGTACCTGGGAGCCAGCAGCCTCAGAGACAGGTGACCGACACGCAACAATCCAGTAACATGCCTGAAAAAATAATTACCGTATTTTCCGACCTATGTGGTTTTTTTTTCATAATTTGCATGCCCTGCGACATATACGTCAAAGTGACATATTTATGGCTTTTTTCCATATTTATAATCCAACTTTTGGCTGAGATATGACCGTTTTCATTCATTCTGACTGAAACTCTTGAACACTACCATTTTCAGCCATTACATGGCACTCGAGCAGTATGGCATGCCGTTGTGTCATGTAACAGGTAAAAGTGGCTATTAATGACACAATCGGCTTGCCATGGTCTGCCACCTTCGTCCAGCTTGCTTGGAGCAAACGTCAAATCAGCTTCATTTCGTTGCGCCGCCCGGTGAAATGAAGCTGACTTGACCACTGAAGTGCATTTATTAAGTAAAAGTTCAACTGAGACACACCTTTATTATAAAGTCGAGCAAACAAATAATTGTTTTTAGGTGCTTATCTTGTTAAATTTCAAATAAATGCACAGCGTGTCGCCCTCTGCTAATTCCCATTTCCGTGTACCGGTAGTCCTCGACTTACGACGTAGATCCGTTCCTACGCGGCATCGTAAACCAATTTTTCGACTCAAGTCGAAGTATACGTACATACTGCACCATATACATGTACAGTACTGTATTACCAAGCACTTAGCCTATCCTAACACAGTACCCTACATAATTAGCAAAAAACACATACGTTTGGGAGCCATAATGAAGGGAAAAAAGAGTTAATGGCCTACCAGGATGCTGTTGACGCCGTTCTCCTCGTCGGTACATTCACTGCACCTGTATTCCGTTTTCCGTTTACGACGTAAAACCGCGTTCACAGTACAGTACTGTACAATATTTTCCACCACCGCACCACGTACAGTACAATATTTTCCACCACCGCACCGCGTACAGTACAATATTTTCCACCACCGCACCGCGTACAGTACAATATTTTCCGCCGCTGCTTTACGTTTACGACGTAAAACAGCGTTCACAGTACTACAGTGCAGTGTATTCCTCCGCCGCTACATTTACAACGTAAAACCGGTCCATCTGCCGTATTCCGCATTCCGTTTATGACGTAAAACCGCGTTCACAGTACAGTTTTGTTTTGTTTTTTGAATGTCCAGAGGATCAGACTTAGCTTTTTTAGAGAGTACAGTACAGTATTCC
>JBBPBX010023608.1:27826-40393 GCA_038048925.1 Garcialebias charrua | reverse complement strand
TGTGTGTGTGTGTGTGTGTGTGGCCATCTTGAAATTTGATGAGGCAACGCAATTTTATCTTTCTTATGCCTAGATACAGCCACACACCAAAATAAAGGCACCTCTCTTATATTTCAAGTTATCACGCGCACAGTGTACACATTTATAGACTATCTTTTCCACATACAATTACGTTCAGTCTTCAGGTTTTTAAAACATATGTTAAAAAAGATGTTGTAGACAGCTCTTCCAAAATTAACGCAAAAATAACAAAAATTGTTTTTGGACAGTATTCTCTCGATCAAAGAACAGTGTTTGTGCACGCTCATACAGACACACTCGTTTTGTGTCTCGGCTGAAGTCATTGATTGTAAGTTTTTCCAATCTGCTCTTATTTCACACAGCTCTGTTTGCTCCATCATGGGAGCCACAGTGCTGTCAGTCACTCATGGTGTGTGCATGCTTGTGTGACTGACAGCCCATGATCAGCCTGAGTCTTTGTGTCAAAGAAAGGATGGGACTGATATGCACATGCTTAGTAGAGCAAAGAGGAAGAACAGTGAGCAATGTTTCAGAGGCACCTGCAGATCCCAGCTGTGTGAGTTTGTGTGGAACAGATGAGATCTGATAACTGCAGTGTAAGATAAAAGTCATCGAGCAAAACCTTCTGAGCTCCAGAAAAGTATTACCAGATACCTGCCAGATGCTTAATCTGAGCTGCGTAGGATTTATGTGTGTGTGTGTTCATGTGTGTGTGATGTACCTGACTCAGTATATCAGAAAATGGCCACAGTTTGCTGAGCTCTACAAGGTTGAGCCAGGTCATGTCCAGGATCCACTTGGCTGGTTTCTGGGGGCAGGTTTTAAGGTCCAGAGATGCACCTCCTGGTCAGTTCAAAACACACACACATCAACAAACACCTGCATGTTAACACACACATTTCTACACAGTTTGACACTGTCACAGACAGTTGTGGTGATGGGTTTTATTTTTTGTGTTTGGATTGGAGTGTTGTGTTTTCAAGTGTGATTCGCGACGATGCGTCGGTGCGTTGGTTCAATGCTCACTATACTCCAGCTAAAGGAAAGGGCTAATTTCTTCTTTTGGGTGTGGGTGTACATTGGGTTATTTGGGAATTGTTGGCCTTAAAGACTCCAATTTCTGTTTCATTATAGAGCACCTGGTGGAGGAGGCTAGTAACGTTTACGTGCAGACACCCCCAGACAAAGGAGCAACTTTACTTCCTGGTTTGATGGCTTGGAAAGCTGGTACTGATCTTCACCACATGTGGATTTGATCATAGTGTCTAGTTCTCTCCTTCTGCTAGTGCAGGGTATGAAGCGACCTGCTGCCAAATGCTTCCTGAACATTGTGAACTGGGCTCTGCAACATGATCAGACTGTTATTGTTACAGTGAAAAACATGTATTTTATGCACAACTATCCTGTGCAGATTTAAGCCTCTTCAGATGTTTTTTCATTATTTAAATCACTGCATTTTAGATGGCATTTAATTAGTTTTTATTTTCATGGACAAATCTTCTTCTTCTTCTTTCGGCTTTTCCCTTTTCAGGGGTCGCCACAGCGAGTCATCCTCCTCCACCTCACTCTGTCCTCTGCATCCTCTGTCCTCACTCCAACTACCTCCATGTCCTCTCTAACTGCATCCATATATCTCCTCTTTGGTCTCCCTCTTTGTCTTTTTCCTGGCAGCTGCATTTCTAACATCCTTCTACCAATATACCCACTGTCCCTCCTCTGGACATGTCCAAACCATCTCAGTCTGGCCTCCCTAACTTTATCTCCCAGTTGTTCAACATGTGCTGTACCTCTGATGATCTCATTCCTGATCTTATCCATCCTTGTCACTCCTAAGGAGAACCTCAGCATCTTCATTTCTGCCACTTCCAGTTCTTTCTCCTGTCTTTTTGTCAATGCCACTGTCTCCAGACCATACAACATAGCTGGTCTCACCACTGTCTTGTAAACTTTTCCTTTGACCTTTGCTGACACCTTTTTGTCACAAATCACTCCTGAAACTTTTCTCCATCCACTCCATCCTGCCTGGACTCTCTTTTTCACCTCTTTACCACATTCCCCATTTTCCTGGACAGTGGACCCCAAGTACTTGAAGTCCTGCACCTTTG
This sequence comes from Garcialebias charrua, assembly GCA_038048925.1. Taxonomy (NCBI): domain Eukaryota; kingdom Metazoa; phylum Chordata; class Actinopteri; order Cyprinodontiformes; family Rivulidae; genus Garcialebias; species Garcialebias charrua. Next base: position 38,267 of record JBBPBX010023608.1, on the reverse strand, counting down.
TGACCTCTGCTCCTTGTAGCCTCACTGTTCCACTGGCCTCCCTCTCATTCACACACATGTACTCTGTCTTACTACGGCTGACTTTCATTCCTCTTCTTTCAAGAGCATACCTCCACCTCTCCAAGTTCTCTTCCACTTGTTCCCTGTTCTCACCACAGATCACAATGTCATCTGCAAACATCATAGTCCATGGGGATTCCTGCCTGACCTCATCTGTTAGTCGGTCCATCACCAGAGCAAACAGGAAGGGGCTCAGAGCCGATCCTTGATGCAATCCCACCGCCACTTTGAAGCTATCTGTCACTCCCACAGCACATCTCACCACTGTCCTGCTGTCCTCATACATGTCCTGTACCAGTCTAACATACTTTTCTGCCACTCCAGATTTCCTCATGCAATACCACACCTCTTCTCTTGGTACCCTGTCATAAGCTTTTTCTAAATCCACAAACACACAATGGAGTTCTTTCTGACCCTCTCTGTACTTCTCTATCAACATCCTCAAAGCAAAGATGGCATCTGTGGTGCTCTTTCTTGGCATGAAACCATACTGCTGCTCACAGATAGTCACCTCTTGTCTAAGCCTTGCTTCCACAACTCTCTCCCAGATCTTCATTGTGTGGCTCATCAACTTAATTCCCCTGTAGTTGCTACAACTCTGTACATCACCCTTGTTCTTAAAAATGGGAACCAGCACACTTCTTCTCCATTCTTCAGGCATTTTCTCACCCTCAAATATTCCATTAAATATTTGAGTCAAAAACCTCACTGCCATCTCTCCAAGACATTTCCAAACCTCCACTGGTATGTCATCAGGTCCTACTGCCTTCCCCTTCTTCATTCTTTTCAGAGCTTTCCGGACTTCACCCTCACTAATCTTTCCCACTTCCTGGTCCACAGTCTCTAGTACCTCCACAAATAAAAATCTAAAATGTGTAACATTTGTCTCCACTCTAGTGTTTGTGTGAAAGAAAAGTTGAACCCAATTCATTAATAAAAGCAACTTGAGGCTACTACAGTACCCCACTATGAAATATTTTTTCTACACAAAATAAATATGTTGAGGAGCAGAAGTAGATCTTGAATAATTCCAGACAGAAGTCAAGAGTGTTGTGTTGAGCAGGCCAAAGCTAACAGATGGTAAAGCTGCATGTGTGTAGCTAAAAGTCTGTTCTGCCTTTGCTGACTTTTCTCCCTGCAGTGAGGAGCACGACATATCTGTGATGCTTTTGAACTGCTACTGTGCCAACATGTTGGAATATGTGTATAAACGCATTTTGCTTTGGAGGAAATCTACTAACGAAGAAGCTGATGCAGAGAACATGCATCCTAGTTGGTTTTATTGTAAATATAATTGTTGTTCTCTGTAAGAAGTTAATTATTCCTCGCTGTTTTCAGTCTCTGAAATTATAACAGCATTCTGTCGAGTGAAGGTTAAAAACCAGCATTTCAAAGATCAAGCACATCAACAGTTCCACAAGTATTCACTGAATTTAAACAGAGCATTTAAAAAATCAAACCTGTCAAACTCCCATCGGTATCATACCTTTGATGAGTGTGTGAAACTCCTCGTGTTTGACGTTGCTGCTCTGCATGTCGATCTTCAGTGTCAGCAGCAAAGTGAAGAGAAACTTGTGCTCCTCATACAGACCCCGTGCAGCATACTTATGCACCTCAAAGGTCATAAACTCTATGATGCTGGCAATCCGTTTGCTGGTGATGGGACTTTTAGAAGATCTGTTCAGACAGAATATTACTGCATTTACCATCATTCAAGTCCCCAGGTACAGTATTACAGCATTTTTATCTCAGGTTCCCTCGCAGCATTGGAGCAGGGTTTAAACTGTTTTACCGTGGTGTGGATAAAAAGAGAAATGGAGTAGGGGTGTTCCTGAAGGAGGAGTTAGCAAATATTATACAGTAGTAGATGTGAAAAGAGAGTCAGATAGGGTGATATGTCTGAAGGTAGACGTAGAAAGTCTGACACCGGGTTCCCACCAGACGCTTTTCGCGCTGCAAAAACGCTCCTCCCGCACTGTGTTCGCCGCTTGTCAACAGATGTCTGTTCACATCTAACACCTCTGATGACGCGCAGTTGGAGGAGCGTGTGGCTCCTTTTCTGGTCGGGTTTATTTTGTTTTCTGTACACCGGGCAGATAAGATCAGCTGTTCGTGAGCCTCGTTACTACTTGAGTGGGTTTTCTACGAGCCGAACTGCAGCACTGAAAGTCTTTGTTGAGATTAAAACTTTTTTTATGTTTGGGGTGATCGTACGCTCGAGCGGACAGCGGCAACTGTAAAAATGCCAAGTTTCTTACCGGAGAGGCTGGTTTCTTCATGGAGGCTCGTTGGGTAAGTTTGAAAAGTCCAAAAAAAGTCCCGTCGTGGTTGCGTCATCACATAGCAGGGCCTCTCCCGATTGGTTGCTGCGACGCGGCGAGCAACCAAAGTTCAAATATTTGAACACCGACAGTCGCTGCCTGGACGCGTCGCGGGTGCGGAAAAGACCAGACGCGCCGTGCCGCACTGCTCGGACTGCTCAAGATGAGTCGCGTTACGGCGCCGCTCCTACACATAGACTTTGCATGTAAAGTGGCAGCGTCGGCCGCCTGAAACGCGTTTGGTGGGAACTCGGCTTGATGCTAGATGTTGTCATGCCGGGTTTCCACCAAACGCATCAAAATGCTCTTGCCGCACCCTTTTGGCCGCTTGTCACCAGAATCTGTTCACACTGAAGACACGTCTGATGACGCGCAGTGGGAAGAGCGTCTGGCTCCTTTTCCGGTCGGTTTGTTTACTTTTTTTGTACACCGGGCAGATAAAATCAGCTGTTCGTGAGCCCCGTTACTACTTGAGTGGGTTTTCTACGAGCCGAACTGCAGCTCCGAAAGTCTTTGTTGAGATTAAAACTTTTTTTTATGTTTGGGGTGATCGTACGCTCGAGCGGACAGCGGCAACTGTAAAAATGCCAAGTTTCTTACCGGAGGCTGGTTTCTTCATGGAGGCTCGTTGGGGTAAGTTTAAAAAGTCCCGTCTTCGTTGCGTCATCACATGGCAGAGTCTCTCCCGATTGGTTGCTGTGACGCGTCGAACGTCGAAAGTTCAAATATTTGAACTTTGGCTGCTCGACGCGTCGGCTGCTTCGGACGCGTCGGCTGCTTCGGACGCGTCGCGTGCGCGGAAAAGAACTGCCGCGCGCTACCGCTTGAAACGCTCAAAACGCGCTGCTTCACGATTCGCCGTGCCTCGCCGTGTCTCCACATAGACTTTCAATGTAAAACCGGCCGCATCCGCTGCACGAAACGCGTTTGGTGGGTACCCGGCATAAGTGGTTATGCTGCACAAGTTGGATGTGATGTGGAGGAGAGATACATTTTGGAAGGATCTGGATGAAGTGAGAGAGAGTATTCCCAGGGAGGAGAGAGTACACTGATCAGAACAGACCTGAAGGAAACAGAGGGGATGAGGAAGTGATGGGTAGGTTTGGTGTCAAGGAAAGAAACCAGGAAGAGGAGATGGTGGTGGTACATGGTATGCTATCTGGACAGAGAAAAGATAAGGAAACCTGGTGGTGGAATAGTGAAGTGCAGAAAGCTATTCAAAGAAAGAGATTAGCCAAGAAGAAATATGACAGTGAGAGGACTGAAGGGAGGAGGGAGGAATATAAGGAAATGCAATGTAGAGCCAAGAGAGTGGTAATAAAGACAAAGCAGAAGGCGTATGATGAGTTATATGGGAGGCTGGATACTAAAGAGGGCGAGAACTTGAGAAATAGTAGTGAGGTTTTTGACTCAAATAGTCAATGGCATATTTGAGGGTGAGAAAATGAGATGAACACGATGACGATCTGGAAGAGAGCTGTGGAAGCTAGACTTGTTATATGAGAGCTCAAGGCATGAATTAAAGGCCGAGATACACTTGAGCGTCCTCAGGTACGCCACTCTACGCGCGCATTTTGTGCGCATGTGTTTTGCTGCTATACTTCAGAAACTATCAGCTTTCAAACGCTCGCGTTCTCCTTGTTGTAATATGAGCAGCTGCGCACGGAGGGGACTCAACTGAGCTCGCTGATTGGTCACTTGCTGACACGCCTACTGAAATGATTGACAGCTTTCAGTCAGCTCATGTAGCTCGCTGAAGACCGCGGCGGTGTTCTGATACGGTGTTTCTACTATATATGTTATAAAAAGTTCTCTCAGAAATAAAAATAATAACAGGGAGTGCTTTTCCTGCAGCACACAGCCCACCAGGGATATTTAAAACATCGCGCACCCAGGTAGGACCTGAATTCATTCATTTCATTCATGGAGTGAACGGAGGAAGAAGTGATTACTTGACTTTAGGCAAAAAAACAAAAGAAAAGGCCCGATCAGCGATAAAGAAGGGGAATTTATTTCATTTGTGTAACATACAAAACAGTCCGGCGCCGGGGAAGTTTATGGTCAGACACCGCGCATCGCGCACGCGGACGTAAAAAAAAAGCTTTGCGCGTATGTGCCCTGAGGGGCTACGCGGGGCTACGCTTTTGCCTTGGCGTACGTACGTGGCGTATAGGCGTATCGTGAGGACGCTCAAGTGTATCTCGGCCTTAAGCCTTCACATAAGGCTGGCAGCTTTACCATGGCTGAAACTGCTGCTGATGTCTTCCTAATTGGTTGATATCCTAGATATCCGCCGATTCCAAAAAAGCAGAAGTTACATGACGCTGACAGACACTGTACCATCTTATCAGAACTTTCTGGAGTGTCTATGGATAACTCACTGCTTTTGTCGACCTCTATGAGTAAACGTATTATGATGTCATTGTATGTTGCTGCTTTATGTTGTGTGAGGTCTTTTTTTTTTCTTTCACACTGTTTCCCAGCCAGGACATGGTGTGAGACATGAATTTTTATATTTTTTTACTTCCTCCAGCTTCGTATTCTCTTTTTCTCATCTGCCTGTATGATGTATGTAACAGGTCTCTCTTGTAAATAAGTCTTCGAGGCTCAATGGGAACTAACCTGTATAAATAAAGGTCTAATTATAATAATACAGTAACTAGATTTATCACCCTGCAAACTGCAAGAAGTGACTGCTAATAACATAAAAAATAGATTCATTAACAAACATAACTTTCTCTTTAAATTCACAAACCGATTTGTTTAAAGCTCTTGATTGTTACAGAAAACTTTAACAACTATACTCAGTACATTCTGTGGGGTCTGATGAGCCCATCTGATTTTTATTTTTTGATAACAGCATTGTATTAACCTTTGTAATTTACAACAGTACGTTAACTGAATGTTTCTTTGTACCTCTGCTGGCTGCAATCAGGACATCCAGAATTTGATGACATTTGTAAAAGCAGTGTAGAAACAGCCCTGTTGGCTGTATTTTATTTTATATATTAAACAGATAAAATTTCATAAATACAACTAAATGACCAACAAAACTAGATTCCCAAACCTACACAGCTACTTTCCTGGTCTAATAGCATTGTGCATCTGTAATTTGTTGTGAATGTTCATCTTTACATCTCTATTCTTTCTAAATTCTAATTAAGATTTAGTTATTTAGAAAGACTAAGCCCCCCCCCCAAAAAAAAATAAAAAAAAAAATAAATATCTACCATAGCTTTGTTCAGGCTGCTGTTTAATACAATGTATTATATTACATTTTTATTGTTTAGCATATATCTTAGATTCTTGTATAATGTTTCTTTTGTATACTTTATTCTTTTGCAATTTTTTGGTGTAATTGGGACATTGAGTACACAATTTTGTTCCATCTCATGTACCACATGTGATGCGAATGACAATAAAGAACCTTGAATCTTGAAGCACTTAGAGAGTTATAGTTAATAGACTATTTTTTGATGACAAAACTAAATGTGTATACGGTACATGCACAATTATTAATATAAATTTCAAAAGTGCTAATAATTAAAAAACAAACTAATTCTGGTCAAACTAAGTCATGACTGTTACTATGTTATACATTTATAATATAAATGTAAAACGCACCGAACAAGGGAAAGGTCAAAAAGTCCCAGAAACTGCCTGAGTGAGGTCTGATACATGACGTTGACCATACTCATCTCTGTGATCAAGAAATACAGGATGCTGCCTCTGGTTGCCACTGAAAAGACAGAAACACAAAATGTGAGCTAAAACAAAAATAAGTACTGTACTTTTCGCTGTATAAGTTGCACCTTTTTGCATAAATTAGCATGCCCTGCGACTTATATGGCGAAGCAACTTTTTTGTTTGTTTCGTTTCCCATATTTATAACCAAATTTTTGTCTGAGATCTGACAATTTCATTCATTCTGACTTGGAAAATATTGAACACTTCCATTTTCAGCCACTAGAGTGTGCTTGAGCAATATAGCAAGTCAAGTGTCTCATTAAAGGTATTGTGACATGATTTTGTAAATTTGAATATTTGTCAGAACATATATATCTTATATCATTGAGCTCTGGTCGTTTTTGCATAATAAATTATAAATATATTAAAATTTCATTCCAATTTATGGTAATTTTTTACCATAAATTCTCTGGGACACGCCCCGTGAATTTATGCAAATCTTCATGTGACGTACACGTGGGCACTGGGCATAAGGCGGAGCCTGGCTTGCCCCTTTGTTTGGTGAAAGATCGACTCTTTTTTTTTTTGGTGTAACTTGAAAAATGCTGTCACGTTGTAGCGCATTTGGGTGTTCTAATATCAGCAGTGAACAAGTGAGCCTTCACAAATTCCCAAAAGATGAGAAACTTTGCCTAGAATGGAAGTACAGAGAACTTGTGACCGATGGGTTCCTACTGAGAGTCCTATGTCTGCAGCGACCATCTTACTGCCTATCAGGTACGAGCTGTTGTTTGTTTTTATTTGGGGAGAGTCTATTAATGAGAGTTTTGGATGATTTACTGTTTTAAAAAGATATATGTCAGACGTGAGGTCTATCTGCCGACATCTGCTTGCTAACAGACATTAGCATAGCTCCCGAGTCAACACGGGTGCTATTTAGGTATTTTTAAATTATTTCGGCGCAATCAGGTACGATCTGTTGTTTGTTTTTTATTTGGGGAGAGTCTATTAATGAGAGTTTTGGATGATTTACTGTTTTAAAAAGATATATGTCAGACGTGAGGTCTATCTGCCGACATCTGCTTGCTAACAGACATTAGCATAGCTCCCGAGTCAACACGGGTGCTATTTAGGTATTTTTAAATTATTTCGGCGCAATCAGGTACGATCTGTTGTTTGTTTTTTATTTGGGGAGAGTCTATTAATGAGAGTTTTGGATGATTTACTGTTTTAAAAAGATATATGTCAGACGTGAGGTCTATCTGCCGACATCTGCTTGCTAACAGACATTAGCATAGCTCCCGAGTCAACACGGGTGCTATTTAGGTATTTTTAAATTATTTCGGCGCAATCAGGTACGATCTGTTGTTTGTTTTTTATTTGGGGAGAGTCTATTAATGAGAGTTTTGGATGATTTACTGTTTTAAAAAGATATATGTCAGACGTGAGGTCTATCTGCCGACATCTGCTTGCTAACAGACATTAGCATAGCTCCCGAGTCAACACGGGTGCTATTTAGGTATTTTTAAATTATGTCGGCGCAATCAGGTACGATCTGTTGTTTGTTTTTATTTGGGGAGAGTCTATTAATGAGAGTTTTGGATGATTTACTGTCTTAAAATGATAGATCTCAAACGCAATCGGACATGCTCAAAGCCACGAAGCTCCCTGCACGTTTTTTTAAAGCTGAATCGTAAAAGTTAATAAGTTTTCCATTAATAGAGTATACAATAAAATGATTTGAGCAAGATTAAAACTTCTACTGCTTATATTGACCTTCCAAAACTGAAGACAAATCGCTTAGATCAACACTAGAAATGCTGCACTCGTCTGAGTCGACATGCTCCGCCATTATTAATTACATGCGCGTTGAGCAGCGGCTCCCCACGTGTACGTCAAATGACGGTTTTGCGGAATGCACGGAATTTTAGGGGCGTGTCCCAGAGAAATGACTATCATAACTTGGAATGAAATTTTAATATATTTATAATTTATTATGCAAAAACGACCAGAGCTCAATGATATAAGATATATATGTTCTGACAAATATTCAAATTTACAAAATCATGTCACAATCCCTTTAATAGGTAAGAGTGGCTATTAATGAGACACTTGGCTTGCCGTACAAACCACCTTCATCTTGCTCCGGAACTCCTGGAGCAAACATCAAATCAGCTGCATGTTGCTGTGTCGCCTAGGTAAAATGCAGCTGATTTGACCGTTAAAGTGCACTTATTAAGGAAAAGTTCAACTGAGACACACCTTTGCTAGGGATGTGTGATATGGCATAAAATGCATATCACAATATGTATTGTGATGGGTGGCGGTAACGATATATACCGGTACCACGATATGTTTTTGGTATAAACCTTGCAATAGGAATGAAAAAAAGCATGGGGTGTTATTTTGCCATAATTTATTTTGAAAACTGCTATATCACAAAATAATCTAAATCAAGAAAATTCCACTACTACGTCCAGAGAGATTTTAAATAATAATAATAAATAAATAAAAATCAAGTATTACTATAATCTTCTTTCTTGTAGTGAAAAGTAGTGCAAAATATATAAAATGTAGTTTTAGCCATATGTTTTAAACAAAATAATATGTTGTTTACTCTTAACAGTTTCCAGTCTTCTCACTTGAGAAATGAACAGTAACAGAGCATCATTTTACACTGAAAACACTTCACCCTTCAACTCTCTAGTGGGCGTCTCCTTCCACTTTAAGGAGAGTTGACATGGCGTTTAGTTTCCTCTGTGGCTTTGACCAGAGGGTGTTGCAGTACAATCACACAACACAGTGTTCTTTTCACGGATCAGAGAGCAGGTTTAACCCTTTTTTTTTTTAGCTTGTAGCTCCATTACTTAGCCATCGAAGAAAATAATTTAACACCACTTACGCATAGTAAAAAAAAAATAAAAATAAAAGAAGTAACGATTAAATCCAACAACTGGTTTTACATCAGACACAGCATTACTGCGGTTAGCCGGTAGAAAACAGATCTCTATCATAGGCTAAATGTCTATTGTTTCTACTGTGTACTGTATCTATCATGCATTCCTAACCTTTGCTATAACGTTGAGCAAACAAATAATTGTTTTTAAGTGTTAATCTAGTTAAATTCTTGTTAAAGTCCATTTGGCAGCCAATCAATTTTTGGCACAACATCGGCCCACATTTCCACGTAGTCAGTGGCGACGCGTAACAAACGGGACACATCAGCAGTGGTGCATAATAGAGGCGACTTATACGGCCAAGCGACATATTTATGTTTTTTCCACTAGACATATTTTGACTGATGTGACTTATACGGCAGTACGACATGTACGGCGGAAAGTACAGGAAAACTACTTCTTACATTTCTGAGTAGAACAAAGTCCACGACTCATATTCAATGAATAAAAACAGATTTTTACACAGGTGGCCTGTCGTTTGGCACAGACAGACAGATTTTAATGTGCATGTTTGTCACTGCTTGACAAAATAAAATAAAAACATTATGTTGAAATATTTATTTTACCATAAAAGCAGTGTTGTGAATCCTCAGCTGAAACAAACATTTGATAATGAAATCCAGTAAATAAAAAGTGAGCTAATTCTGAGTCGCTGTCAGAAGCTTACCAGGTCGGTATTCCTCTCTGGCAGAGTTGATCTGGACCTCGGTCTCTGCAGCAGTCTGGAGCTTCTGGTTGACCTCCTCAGCTGTTTGCTTCGTGTTGCTCAGAACCAAAATCAGACTCTCGTCATCCACAAGTGAACCCTACAAGAAAACATCACAATATGAATCTTCAGAACATCTGTCCGGCGGTCCGTTAGTGACTGTGCAGGAGGTGAGGTCCATCCTGGACAGACTGTTCATGTTTCATGACACTCTCTTTGTGAAGCGTCGCTCCATATATATAAGACGTAAAAACCTTGATCTGAATTTTAAAAAGCTGCTTCACACTAATTAAATTCCCTTACATACTCATACATGTAGCTGAGGTTGCTGCTCGTGTTTTCTGTTAGCGATTAGATGAATGACAGTCGGAGAGGTGTTTTCTTGCCTGTGTGCTGGTCAGTCTGTACAGCAGGTTGTCCTCAAGCTCCTTCATTTTTCTCTTGTTATACGTCACGTCCTCTAAGAGGTCTGTCCTCTCCTTCTCCATCTCCTAAAGCAACAACAAGTGTATATTCATCCAGCATGAATTATAAATAGTATACAAAGTAAATGTGGCCATTAGAAACACTGGTTACTGTACATTGACGTTTCACACTAAGAATGTGCAATATAAAACAGGTGTGCCAATCAACACAATTAGATTTATTTTAACTTAACTGCACGGCTTCTATAACTAGATAAAAAAGTTGTTTTCATGTCTTTATTTCTG